>JACEEZ010014058.1:0-14707 GCA_016584305.1 Chionoecetes opilio
AGGGGGGGTAAAAATAAAAAAGCTACAGAAGTGCTAGAGTACTTTTTTTGTATCAGTTGTATGTAAGCAAGGAGTTCCTCAGACTCTGGTCCTAACCAGGGTAAATAATTTATCAATCAGGTGCTGCAAGGAGTTACTGACTTATTACAGATTAAACATATGAAAACTACTCCATATCATCCTCAAGCAAATGGAGTCATTGAGAGATCTAATTCCACACTAATAAATATATTACGCACGATGGTGGAAGATAATGTGAGTATCTGAGATACTATGCTGCCCATAGCCACTTTTGCATATATTTGTGCTTGCCATCGAAGTATTCAGCATAGCCCATTTTATTTGATGTATCACAGGGATCCTCCCTTACCATTTGAAATAGAAAGAAGGAAAAGGTTCGGTATGATATTAATGATTTTAATCAGGAGATGGCAACTAAAGCAGATACAGTGTGTGCTAGATGTCAGCAATATTTAGAAGAAGCTAAAGGAATAGCAGAAATAAATCAAACAAAGTGTGCTAAAATAAAGCCACTTGAATTAGGAGATAGAGTATATATTCGCAGGGTGCCCACTGCGGGAACATCTTCCAAATTGCAACCAGCTTACAAAGGCCCTTTTAGAATAATAGGAAAAATTAGTGATGTAGTAATGAAAGTAAGAAATATTAGAACAGGGAAAATACAGACACTACTTACTGATAGAATACGGGTAATCCAGGAAAACAATGCTCCGCCACACATCGATCCCAATGTAAGAAGAGCATACCTAGTACATGATACAGGTGAAACAAGGGAAACTAAATTGGCACTCCAACAAAATTATCCTTTCCCATTATTGGGAGATGCCTCAAATGATAATGCTGATAACATAGATGATGATTCAACATCACAGGTAATGATGATCATCAACAGGATGCTAATGCTTTGTCTGAAGAAGATGATGATTCTCAAATAACAGGTACTCCAGGTCGTCAAACATTCAGTTTGAGATCAAGATCGAGTATTCCTGATTTACCCTTAGTAATGAAAAAAACATTAGAATATCGGAAAAACATAATAAAATATAAATGTTTCATTACCTCCGCCAACGAAGTTGGAGGGGTTATGTTTTCACCCCGATCTGTCTGTCTGTCTGTCTGTCTGTTTGTTAGTGTAAGGATTTCTCGAAAGTTACGAATAGATTTGGACCAAACTCGGTATACCAAGTCTATTTGGTATAAGAAAGGACTGATTTAATTTTAGTTGAAATCTATTGACAAGTGTAGCCATGGCAACCAATTGATGAAATATTCGGCCGGAGGTATGCGCTCATACTGAGTGCATATATATATATATATATATTATATATATATATATATATATATATATAGATATTATATATATATATATATATATATATATATATATATATATATATATATATATATTTTTTTTTTTTTTTTTTTTTTTTATATATATTTCTTTTACTTTTTTTATTTACTTTTTTTTTTTTTACTTTTTTATATTCGGGCGGAGGTATGCGCTCTACTGAGTGCCCCCCCCCCTAGTTACAGATTGTCTTCCTATGTCTTGGAGTCATACTTGCCCTGGGAGTGCACCATGGGTTACCGGTCCAACAAGGATTGAGTTTCAACCCTGAATTCATCAAGCTCATAGTGACGGGCAACGCGTATATTGTTCCCTTCGTGCCCAAAATAAGGGACATATATGAGCCGATATTAAAAGCTAGGAACTTCACGTCCCATATAGAATATAACGTCACTCAGGTTGAAGGACACCTTCGCATGTCTAGTTTAATACAAGACCATAATTATATTCTTTCAACAAAAGATTTGAAAGAATTCAATATAAGATGAATGATTTTTTGATGCATATCGTTAATTATAACGTCAATGATCCAAGAAACAGAAGGCAACCAAGGGTGCCTTGAATATTGTTGGCACAATTGCAAACACTCTGTTTGGAACAACAACACAGACTCAAATTGATTTCATACACGATCGGTTGCATTCCTTAGATAATTTCACTGACGAGGAAAGGAAAATCCTCAATATTCATTCACAAGTAATTAATGTGACTTTGAAGGAACCTAATAATGTACGGCATGCTCTTGAAAAATTAGAAACAGCTACCCAAGTTACTGAAAGACTTCTAAATCAAATGAAACTGAATATAAAAAATAACGAAGAGTCGTTACTTATGCTAGAAACCTTGCTCAACATGTCCAGTTGGGGCTCACATCCATTGCAGCAGATCAGACTGATTTGAGAATAGGATTACAGAGTATGATGGAAACACATATTTCCTAACATCTTGTGAAAAATATATTTTACTGTCGCTTTTAGATGATATTTCAGCGACACGTGAGCTGTTATTTCCACCTAAACCTGAATTTTTAGGTTTACATAGAGCTTCTATTCGTGCTGTACATAAGATGACTGCCTTACGAAACTTAAGGGGAGCGTCACACGAATATTTCTGAAAAATATCAAATTATTCGAAAAAAATATCATGCTTAGTTGAACACGCGAGCAAGCTTGTGACAAAGTATTATAAAGAAAGCAGGAAAAATGAAAGAGTTATGGCTGATTTTCTCTCCCCCCCCTCCCCCCCGAAAAATATCCGTCCAATTTTTTTATTTTTTTATTCACTGGCATGGGCAAACTGGCACCTCTCAGTCCCTCTCTGTGAGACAGAGGGTCGTCTCAAGGCCTCAGTAGTGAGGGAGTAGAGGGAGAAGCCGGGTGTCGCGCTGCTCGTCTCTCAGCCTTCCACCATTCCTGCTCCCTCCAGACCATTTACCATTTATTCAGCGCAGGATTGAGCTACCTACCTCACGCTCTCTACCTCCTCCACCACCATACCGAGGACATCAAGGCATAAAGTGGCTCAGAGAGAGAAAATGCTGGCTGTAGTTCAGCAGACTGTCCATGCGTGTCTGACAGCTAGCACCCTTTTGTGACTAGTACCTTTTGCAAAAGGGGGGCCCAGATACCAGCTATGTCATATAGCATTGCAAGAGTGATAGAGAGCGTGGCTGCGAGAGTAAACAACAAACCAGCATCTGCTCAGACCCACTGAGCCTCAGGTTTAAAGGGCGAGCGGCTTTTTAAACCGCGCGCCTTTAAATCTCACTACTGAAAAATTTGCTTTTTTCCAGTTTTCCTTTAATAACTTCGCCACTATTGTACCGATAAAACAATATATCATTGGAAAGAGGAATAAGGATGTGATTTTCTCATCTTTCGTTTTTTTTCGATTTGGATAAATATTTGCAAATAATAGCAAATACATTTACGAGATCCAAAAAAAAAGAAAAAAAATGCTATACACTTAAGAAAAATGAAATAAAAAATTCTTAAAAGATGAATCGTTTGGATATGTTGTAATGCTATTTTGGTAATTTTTTTCATCAGTGGAAGTCCATTGGATAAGAACGTTATTAAAGAATCGTCCAGACCCATTTTTTCTTCGCATAATTATGTTGAATATATTCATTCAAATACCTAATCCACAAAAAATTATTCATTTCCACGCCTTATTTCCTAAAAACATGAAGCGGGAAGCGAAAAAGGAAAAAGCGAAATAGCGAGGGAAAAACAACAGCCCCATTCCAGCCGTGGCGGGTAACTTGCTGGTGACGTCACGGTAGGAAGCCTCCCAGCCCTGCCATGATACAAATACACGTAAACTCGGAAAAAATATAGTACTTGAAGAATTTTGGGTGTTTCTGATATTTTTTTTTGCGATATGGCATATACTTGCATCCTCATGGGTTACAGTAAGAAAGCTGTGCCTTTCCAAAGAGCTTACCACCCATTTCCGACCTATTTGGTCAGGTTATATGTGTTTAGACACTGGGGTCGGGGTAAAGGAAACTTGCGACACTAGGGAGGAGTTTCAGAAAGCAGGGAACTAAAGTGATTCGTAAGAAGAGAGAGAGGAGGGGTTTAGTTAAAGATAAAGGGAAAATTGACACAAGAAGAGGAGTTGCTTGAAGGCTTACTATACAAACTGTAGGAGTATTTTAAACAAGATAGATTTCCGAGAGGAATAAATAGTGTAGAGGATTTTGATATAATAGCATTAACAGAAACATGGTTGGATATGTCAGGAAAGGTCGAGATAACTGGGTATAAGTTTATTTCACAAGGACAGAGTAGGCAGACGAGGTGGAGGAGTTGCGCTTTATGCAAGAATGCATTGCAGTGTTGTGTTAATAATGTTATAAAAACAGATGACAGCATAGAGTCTATGTGGGTAGAGGTTACGGAGGGAACTGAGAAAATGGTTTGGGGTAGTGTATAGGCCTCCATACTTATGTAAAGAGGATTCAGCTCTATATGGGAAGAAATAAACAAGGCTTGCAGATATAATCGACTATGCGTGGTGGGAGATTTTAATCTTAGGAATATAGACTGGGATTTAATCATAGGTGACAGCGACGTCAGATGAATTGTCAAATATAATCCAAGATAACTCCTAAGTCAAGCAATCAAGGAACCTACTAGAGGAGATAATATTCTAGATCTATTGCTGACAAATAGAGACGATTTAGTTACAAATGTGGAGGTCGTGAGAATTTAGATAATAGCGACCCATTATGAGATCAGATTTAGCTAAAAATGGGAAGTTGGAAAATTAAGTGGCAATAAGCATCGAATACCTAATTTCAGAAAGGCCAATTATGCAGGATTAAGAAGACACCTGGAGGTTATTAATAAGAGGTGTGGGATGGAGGGGAAGAAATTTCCCAGGGTAAGGCAGGGCGATGACAGCTGGAAAGGCCAATTATGAAGGATTAGAAAAAGTATATGCCTTATCGCAAGAATATATATCAGAAACACCCAAAAAATTTCAAGTACTATATTTTTTTCTAAGTTTACGTGTATTTGTATCAGGGCAGGGCTGGGAGGCTTCCTGCCGTGACGTCACCGAGCCGTGGTCCGTCGTCTGCTGGTCGTCAGTTGTGTTTTGAGAACTCGGGGAATTTCAAAATTTTGAATGCGGATCATTTAAAAACGGGTGACTGGATGCAAAAAGTGACAACATATTGTTGATATACTCGATCATGGCTATATTTTGACTGCCTTAGATCAGGAATGATGAAATGGTCTGGACGATTACTTTAAGAGTTTAATTTCTTTAAAATATCAGTTTTTTTTTTTTTCCAGTTATGTATCGAGCTATAGATCTGAAAATGAGCTAGGATTACTTCGGCATTAACATACTTTTGGCAAAAAAAAACCATGACAATCCACCGTTGATTAAGAAATGGTGTGTGACGCTCCCCGCTTCTACTTACTGATTCAATCAATCATTGGGGGCATACGCCGGGGGGCGCGTCGCCTCACCCACCCTACGACGCCACTCCCGGGGGTCACCACGCGCGAGTTCCCATGCAGACTCCTTTCCCATACCAAGCAGCTCTCGACAAGAAACATCAACTTGCCCCAGCCACGAGCCTTGTGGGCGCCCCCTTTGCCTCCTCCACGCCGGATTGTCTCTTACAGATACAACCCGATGGGGAAGGATCGGTTTCAGGGTAGCGTGCCACATGCCCATATAGCCGAAGTTGGCGCTGACGGACTATGCAGGTAATAGGCCTCGATTCAGTCACACGGTGCAATCGCTGATTTGACACGTAATCATCCCAGCGATACCCCATGATTCTGCGAAGACACTTATTACCAAAGGCATTGATTCGTCTCTCAAGTCACTATTTAGTGTCCATGTCTCACAACCATAGAGTAAGACAGGGATCACAAGCGACTTGAAGATCCGGATCTTTGTCCTCCTGCCACAGGTGACCGACAACGCCAAATACTCCCGCTGAGCGAGTCCATAACACCGTGGGCTATGCCAATCCGCCGTAAGACTTCTTGACGTGACCCGCCGTCATTATGGACTGCGCTACCAAGGTATGTAAAACTTTCCAAGATCTCAATGTCCTCGCCACACGCATGAACAGACTGTACTGCTTCCTCTAGTAAGTCTCCAAATACCTGGACCTTGGTCTTGAGCCAGGAGACCTCAAGTCCCAAAAGGCTTTGCCTCCTCGTGCAGCGCCTCGAGAGCCATCACCAGGACCTCCAGCGACTCAGCAAAGATTACTGCATCATCGGCAAAAACAAGATCAGTGATCTTGGTGTTGCCGACGGATGCTCCACAATCACTTTGATCTACAACCTGTCCAATACCCAGTCCATACAAGCGTTGAAAGTGATGGGGCAAGGACGCACCCTTGCCTCACTCCTGTATTCACAGGAAAGAAGCTGGATACACCTTACTGATTCCCTTACGTGGAATTCCAGCTCACACCTTTGATGTCTTCAGGATGGATCTCCCTTCCTTACCCATTCCATTATCAAATGCTTTCTTGTTATGTAAGACCTCTCCTACATTTTTTATAATTAATAAGGCTAGGAATAAATTGTTCCTAGCTGATGATTTAATGTGTGTAGGAAAACAGATGAAACTGTTGATATGTCCTCCTACAGGTCCCATATATGCAAGTAGTACTGCCTGTTATGAGGTAGCTATATTTTTAGATAATGACTGTCTCCAAACTCTGTCAACCCCTGATTGCCAAATCCTTTAAGCCAGTTTTCCTAGATAAATTAAATGGTTGGGTTTATGCCACAAGTACTCCGCTTGATGTTACGTTGACTTGTCGCAACACCTCTATCTCGCCCTCCAGGCACACAATAAATGGTACTGGTTTTTTGCAAATCAGTCAAGGATGTAATATCATGGTGATACATTTTCCCTTCCTGCTTCCTCAACAATTATGAAGGAAGTACCTCTGATTATACAACCATTCCCGTTCTCGAAACTTCTTGCGTTCTCTTCCTGGGAACATGAATTTCTCGTAAATTCCTTAATGTGACCCTCCCAGCAGTTTTGGTTTTTGGACCCTTGGCCCTCCCACATATCTAAAAAATAAAAAATCCCCATGAAGCCGAACCTCTATTGCCCCGGGCTGGTCTCCTGGAATTGGATGCTGTTCCCGGGGGTGGGAATTTCGCGGGTTTTTCGGGGGGCTGTACTGCGCACTTCGCGTCCGTGGTTTCTGGTTTTGCCGCGAGGGTCATCTCCCGTTTCCGGGGCCCATTCCCTAAAAACCTTTATCTAAAATGATGGCCCCTCTCCACCGAATCCTGCCCTTTATCAAACTCAGCTTCCGCGCGGTACGCGCTTTAAAAGAGGGGGATGTTTGTACCTTTTTTTTGCAACACCTTTCAAGTTGGGAAAAGGAGAAAAAAAAAATAAATGGGAAAAGAAAAGGGGAATAAATGAAAAAGAAGGGGAGAGGGAATAATAATGGTTGAGGGGAAAAGAAAGGGGAAGAAATTTGGGGTAAAACATTGACCCAACAAGTGAAACAATGTTGGGGAGAGGGAAAACAATGTCTTTTCCCTACCATTCCCAGACCTTCCCCATAACAAAGGGGTTTTTGGGTAGGCGTGGCCAAAAAGGGTTTTTTGGCCCAAAATGAGTTTTTAAAGGAAAAATTTGAAAACCCCCTCGGGCGGACTTGAAAAGCCAAAAAACCCAAATTGTGGATGGTAAATATTTGAAAATGCATAGGTAGGAGGAGCTTAAAAAGAGAGACTTTGTAAGCCTATGAAATTGTGGAGGTGTGCCCCTTGAAGGAAAATGAAAAATTTCAGACTTGCAAGTCGTGGGGGGTTAGAGAGTAGAAGGGCCAAAATAATCTTGTAAGAAAATAATTTAGTGAGGACGACTGAAAAATTCCCAAATACACTAAAGTAAGATTGCCATATATAACTTTGTAGAGAGACGAAGACATGATTTATCTTAACATTTAACCTGACCAAGTTTTACTTTAAAAAATCAATCGGGGGCTCGCCGGGGGGCGCGTCGCCTCCCCCCCTACGACGCCACCCCCGGGGGTCACCACCGCGATTTTCCCATCAGGCTCCTTTCCCATACCAAGCACTTGGAAAAAAACATAAACTTGCCCCAGCACGACCCTTTGGGACGCCCCCTTGGCCTCCTCCACGCCGGATGTTTTTAAAGATAAAACCCGTGGGAAGGTGGGTTTCAGGTAGCGTGCCACATGCCCATATAGCCAATTTGCGCGAGGACTATGCAGGAAATGGGCCCGTTCAGTCCTCACGGTGCAATTGCTGATTTGAAAACAAATTACCACCGATCCCATGATTTGCGAAGGACATTTTACCAAAGGCATTGATTCGTCTTTTCAAGTCACTATTTAGTGTCCAATATCTCAGAACCATAGACGGGTTCACAGGAACTTGAAGACCCAGATTTTTGCCTTCTGCACAGGTACCGACAACGCCAAATACTCCCGCTGAGCGAGTCCATAACACCCTGGGCTATCCAATCCGCCGTAAGACTTCTTGACGTGACCCGCCGTCTTATGGACTGCGCTACCAAGATAGGAAAACTTTCCAGGGTCTCATGTCCCCGCCACACCATACAGACTGTCTGCTCTCTAGTAAGCTCCAAAAACGGGCCTTGGTCTTAGCCCGGAACCTCAAATCCCAAAAAGGTTTTTCCTCCTGTGCAGCGCCCCGAGAGCCATACCAGGCCCCCCCCCGACTCGCAAAAATTACTGCATCACGGGAAAACAAGATCATGATCTTGGTGTTGCCGACGGGGTGCTCCCAATCACTTTGATCTAAACCCTTTTCCCAAAACCCTCCCCTACAAAATTTTGAAAAGGGGTGGGGGAAGGACGCCCCTTGCCTCACTCCTGTATTCCAGGAAAGAAGCTAACCCTGCCCACACTTCCAGCACTCTCGTCCCAAATACAGACCATTTATCAAACCAATAGTCCTGCAATCCCTCGAGTCGCAGAAGATCCCGATGACTCACGAGCCTGAGTCAAACGCCTTCTTGAGATCAACATAGGCTGCAAGCATCCCCTGTCGAACTCACGTCGGCGTTCCACCTTTATTTATTTACTTTACTTTACTTTACTTTAGGTAAGTGGTAATTTCGTTTCTGTGAGGAGTCATCTAATTTAGGGATCATGCAGCCAAATTTCAATGTGTTAAAATGTTGAAGCGGTAGGATGTTTTTGTGACTGGGAGTGTTAAGATAGGATGACGACATTATTTAAAATGCAGCGTTGTATTATGATAATTGAAAGGATATGAGGAAATGTGTACAGAGGGAGAAGATAATTATGTCAAATAATAAGAAATGAATTAAGCGTAGTGTTCCTTGAACCCAAACGCATACGTATAGTAATGAGACCACAAGAAGTTCGGCTGCAATAGCAACAATTGCAGGCACGACGTTACCTTCACTGTGCCCACCTCCCCCATGCCAGGGACACACAACCTTACTTCGCCCATGCCAGGGACCCCAAAACCTCACCTCCCTCCAAACCAGGACACACAACACCACCTCCCCCCATGCCAGGGACACACAACCCCCCTTAGTTTTCATTTTTCATCAGTTTTAAATTTCTCCTGTCATGTCATTAACACTGTATATTCCTTTTGGGTGGTCTTAAAGTAAGTCCGCGCTTATGAATCTATGTGTGTAATTGTGTCCTGTTAATACTCATTATTTCTACGACGTTTCCCTCAACAAAGCGTCTTTGCCATGTTATTTTTTTATATCTCTGACGTCACGTTTTAAGCCGTCATAAGTGATCCCCGACCCTCGCTTGCCACGGCTTGCGGTAGCTTGCGCCAACTGGGCAAGCCGGCTTATGGCGGCTTGCTCACCCAAATTCGCCTAAACACGTAAACAAGCGAAGACAAAGCCTCGTTTACTGTGCCCATTTTGGTCCACGACAAACCACGACTTTAGGGGACACGAGGGTTTTTGGCTATTGATGTGAAATGATCGCTCGTGGGCTGAAAGAGGTTTATAACGATCGCTGAATACTGAGCGGACGTCGGGGCGGGGGGTGGAGTCGCGAGGGGGGTCGTGAAAAAGTATTCCTTGGAACACTTCACGACGAGAGTCGGAAAGGGTCTGGACCAACGGTCATTTCCAGTTGAGATCTGAGGGAGGTCGGCGACATCCGTCAAGACTGTCCCAGACAGTCTTGGCCCGTCTTGAGACAGTCGCGAAGACTGTCGGGGTCATTTTCTAATTTTGACCATTTCCTGTCGCACAGTCGTTGGTGCCGACCCACCCAAGTCTAATGATGGACTGTCGTGACGACAGTCCTCGTCTAATGAAGGACGTTCGTGACGACTGTCGGGTCGAAATATCGGCTAACACCTTGTCGGGATGTTGGCCAAAATATCCCTTTGAAGGAAAATCAGGGTAAAAAGCGGGGACAGTACCCAAATGCTGGGCAGATGTCTGAGACCTAAATATCCTTTTGAAGAAAAGTCAGGGTATTTCGCCGACAGTTGGCAAGGCTGTCACCAAGACAGTCGAGAAAACCGTTGGGAAGACCGTCGGCCATTTCCTTGGCAACTGTTGGCTAACTGGCTCGGGCCAACCACTTCACAGACAGACTTGCCGACAGTCGGCGACTGTCTGCATGAATGTATCAAGACTGTCTGCGACTGTCGGCCAATCGATCGGCGGAGTCGTAGTTGTCGTAGACATTGCGCCAGTTCAAAAAATGACCATGAGACTCTTCTTGAGACTAGTCCAACTAGTTGCCAGCATGTCGCCGACATGATGACAACTAGTTGGACGAATGTTCCAGACAGGTGACGACCGTTGGCAATTATACTATAAGCCGATCCAAGATACCCAAAAAAAATCCCCCTAGTCTTGGAAAATCCGAAGTCGCTGGGTTGTCGTGTGGCCCGAAATCGGCAGTGTGAAATATTAAGATATTGAGGAAAGAGTCGAAATGTATTATACACACGATTTCTTGTGGTGTTGATTTTCATTGTTGTGGTTGAAAGCAAAGGTTTTTGGATGTCGGAACTGCAGTCAGTCTTGTCCTTGTAAGGATTCGTGAGGTTTAGGTGGATCGATGTTAAGATCTTTGAAGAATGATTTGTTGGTGCCTCCCTGGCATTTCTCGCTTCCATTTTGGTATTATCAAGGACGATATACATATTGAGGGCTCTTTAATGCCGCTTGATACGCATCCCTGTCTGTTCTGCACACTTGTTTTCTCAAAGTAATATAAAATTCAAATAATAAGTTTTTTTTTTGTTCTGCCTCTTCTTTTCTCTCTCTCTCTCTCTTCTCTCCTCTTCTCTCTCGTCCTCTCTCTCTCTCTCTCTCTCTCTCTCCTCTCACTCTCTCTCTCTCTCTCTATCTCTCCTCTCTCTCTCTCATCTCTCTCTCTCCTCTCTCTCCTCTCTCTCTCTCTCTCCTTCCTCTCTCTCTCTCTCTCTCTCTCTCTCTCTCTCTCTCTCTCTCTCTCTCCTCTCTCTCTCTCATGTAAACAAAATTTCACAGAGTAGGAAATCTTAAGCATTTTGTATCGGAGCTTATTAGCTTCTATAGGGGAAGAAATAAAATGGAGATACCAAATGAGCCCAATGAAAACATGTAAGCATCCCACCACATTTAATATCATGCAGTTCAGTCCGCAGCTCAGTAACAGTTATTTTTTAACATGTTTATTTTTTCCCTTGTGTAAAGAAACTAAGAATATAAAAATGTAGGAGATAATGTAAATGCTAGTGTAAGTAAATAAATCAGTAAAAGATAGTCCGTCCGATAAATCAAGAGGCGAATATCAAAATCAAAGTCGATAAAATAGATACAAGATCAAATTATTAGTATAAGACAAATAATTATATAAGAGGAAGTGGAAAATGATAAATGGTAGAGTAATTGATTATCAGCAATGGAGTTGATTAATATATTGTGTATGTAGAGAGAGAAGAGAGAGAGAGAGAGGAGAGAAAAAGAGAGAGAGAGAGAGAGAAAGAGAGGAGAGAGAGAGAGAGAGAGAGAGAGAGAGAGAGAGAGAGAGAGAGAGATATATGTGTGTGTGCGTGCGTGCGTGCGTGCGTGGTGTGCGTGCGTGCGTGCGTGCGTGCGTGCGTCGTGCGTGCGTGCGTGCGTGCGTGCGTGCGTGCGTGCGTGTGCGTGGCGTGCGTGCGTGCGTGCGTGCGTGCGTGCGTGCGTGCGTGCGTGCGTGCGTGCGGCGTGCGTGCGTGCGTGCGTGGTGTGTGTGTGTGTGTGTGTGTGTGTGTGTGTGTGTGTGTGTGTGTGGTGGTGCGTGCTGCGTGCGTGCGTGCTGCGTGCGTGCGTGCGTGTGGTGTGTGTGTGTGTGTGTATCTCGAACTCAGGCGAAATATATGCGTTCAATTGGTGCCCGTCGACCAAACACAGATTTACCAACTTGATACCATTTTCTTTTAAACTGGGCACGAAATCGTCTCCAAAAAGCATTATGCGACGGAAGTAAGAATCGAATTTGCAAATAGAATTAGGGTGCAAGAGAAATATAGAGAATGTACATCAGATAAAGTAAGGAGAAAGGATTGCGAGCGTTGGTGTGCAGGAGATAAAGGCCGGTAGGGGGGGGATGAGTTGTGAGAGCCTGAAGTGTAGGAGTGTGAGAACCTGAGATGGAGATCGCTATATATCTGCAAAACGGCCTGGAGGAAGAGAAGACAAAGAAGAGGAGTAGGCGGATGAGGAAAGGAAAGAAAAAAAATATATATATAATGGAAAAAAAAAATATTAAAGATTATTGAGTAGGAAAATAATGAGGAAAAAACAGGCAAAAACTAGGAAAATTTTTTTTTTTACGAAGGAAATAAATTTCAATGCAAGCAGACAAAGGTAACTTGGAGGTATGTTATTTCAAAGAATACAGAAACCATCATACTTAGTAAGAGAGAGAGAGAGAGAGAGAGAGAGAGAGAGAGAAAGAGATGAGAGAGAGAGAGAGAGAGAGAGGAGAGAGAGAGAGAGAGAGAGAGAGAGAGAGAGATAGAGAGAGAGAGAGAGTATAACTGAAAATACATAACCATAGACTGCACATTTCTGCCCTAAGAGGATAAAGTACGCAATCGATAAGTGAAAACCATTGGTGAAAAAGCTTTTTCGCGACACGTAATTTTTGTCTACCTAATTTACGATGTTGTAAAGCCTGACGGAAAACGAGGGGCGACATCAACTGTTTCTGCTATTCTGCTGCTGCTGCCGTTGCCGTGGACACCTCGTCTCTCCTCGTGAAAAAGAAACTTCATTTACTAACAGCATTATTTATGACAATGATAATAATACAATAATAATGCTGATAAAAATTATGATAATGATTATGATAATCATAATAAGGATAATAATTATTATAGTAATGGAAATTATAATAATAATAATAATAATAATATTAATAATATTTAAAATTAACCCTTTCACGCAGCAAAAGTTTAATAAGTTTCTCTTTCCACTGCGACATCCGTCTGGGGCTCCCTAAGGGGCCCCGCGGAATGGCCTGAATGTGCAGCGATTTTTTTTGTTATGTTATCAATTTCACTCACGAGTATTCTTTTTCCTTGCATTATTATATATCGTTGGTTTTGCAAGAGATTATTCTGCCTTAAAAAAGAAAAAAATAACAAGAAATGCAAATAAATAGCGGAGTTTACCGACTCCGAAAAAAACATTGAGTAAAGAGAAATAAGAAATACTTACGTTCAGCACTTCGTAACTCGAAACTTCCTGAGTCAACTTTTTATGGTTTATATGCCAATAAAAGCGGATTTTTATGAGGATTCCAACACTACCATTAGAATTTTCATATGGCCAGTAGTTCTTGAGAAAATAAAAGGAAAAATGAAACACATGTTGGATAACGGATTAGGCTACAAGTATGGCTTACCCGGCTCGGGACACGTTTTAAAGGGACGGCAGTCCGCGCTCACAGGCTGCCTGCTGAGAGGGAAAATGAGACACAGGCCCTTATCATTTCAAATCCGAACTCACGAGAGTTGACAATTAGTTTAGTTTATAGGTCTAGCTTGGATCTTTGACGCAGAAAATTTTGACGTGATTCTGATAAATACTTTATTTTTGGGGAATTTTACAAGTTAGGTCTGTTAGGTTAGGTATTCATAATCACAGGTAAAAGCTTATTAGTTATACATACATACTCCACTCCATACACATTCTTTAACTCTTCAATACATCCCACATTCTCTTCCAGTCTACTCTGTCATATGATTTGGTATTAGTCCAGATGAACACCGAACTCACTTTGGTGGACGAAACTATTTTTTTCTGGTGTGTTTTTATGTGTTTTGAATGAATCTGCTAATCGTTTCTGTCGCAATTGTTTTTATTTATATATATATTTTTTTTTTTTTTTTTTTTTGCAAAAATGACGACAACAAAATTTGAACCTAAACCTAACCTAACTTAACCCATACCTAACCTATACCTAACCTAACCTTTACCTAACTAAAAAAACAAAAAAACAACAACTAACCTTATCCTAAAAAAAAAAAAAAAAAAAAAAATTGCGACAGAAATGGTTAGCAGATTCATTCAAAACACAAAAACACACCCGGAAAAAAATAGTTTCGTCCACCAAAGTGAGTTTCGGTTTCATCTGGACTAATACCAAATCATATGACAGAGTAGACTGGGAGGGAATGTGGGATGTATTGAAGGGTTAAGAGTGTGTATGAGTGGAGTATGTATGTATAACTAAAAAGCTTTTACCTGTGATTATGAATACTAACCTAAATGACCTTTTCCTAACCTAACGGTACCTACCTAACCATACCGTCGGCGTTTTCCGGATTGTGTAGACAAAACAAT
>JACEEZ010014059.1:8477-41825 GCA_016584305.1 Chionoecetes opilio
TTAAGGGTTATAGCAAAATGATAAGTAAAACTCTTGTATATATACAATAACGCTACGTTACAAGAAACTATGAAAACACTTGCATATACCGTATATCACAATAAAAACCTCTTACTCTTCTATTTAATAGCTTAATGTAATGTAAGCTACTTATAGGTGCAAATTATTCTAAAAAGAGGATTTTATACTTCAATTTGTAGGAAAACAGCTATATATCACCGATAACTAGCTAATATCATTGAAAACACTACATTTTATGGGTTTATAGCAATATGATAAGTTAAACTACTTTTATATATACAGTAACGCTACAGTTTACAAGAAACTATGAAAAACGCTTGCAATATACAGTTATATCACAATAAATAACCTCTTACTCTTCTATTTAATAGCTTATTGTAATGTAAGCTACTTATAGGTGCAAATTATTCTAAAAAGAGGATTTTATACTTCAATTTGTAGGAAAACAGCTATATATCACCGATAACTAGCTAATATCATTGAAAACACTACATTTTATGGGTTTATAGCAATATGATAAGTAAAACTACTTGCATATATACAATAACGCTACAGTTTACAAGAAACTATGAAAAACGCTTGCAATATACAGTTATATCACAATAAATAACCTATCACTCTTCTATTTAATAGCTTAATGTAATGTAAGCTACTTATAGGTGCAAATTATTCTAAAAAGAGGATTTTATACTACAATTTATAGGAAAACAGCTATATATCACCGATAACTAGGTAATATCATTGAAAACACTACATTTTATGGGTTTATTGCAATATGATAAGTAAAACTACTTGTATATATACAATAACGCTACAGTTTACAAGAAACTATGAAAAACGCTTGCAATATACAGTTATATCACAATAAATAACCTCTTACTCTTCTATTTAATAGCTTATTGTAATATAAGCTACTTATAGGTGCAAATTATTCTAAAAAGAGGATTTTATACTTCAATTTGTTGGAAAACAGCTATATATCACCGATATCTAGCTAATATCATTGAAAACACAACATTTTATGGGTTTATAGCAATATGATAAGTAAAACTACTTGTATATATACAATAACGCTACAGTTTACAAGAAACTATGAAAAACGCTAGCAATATACCGTTATATCACAATAAATAACCTATTACTCTTCTATTTATTAGCTTAATGTAATGTAAGCTACTTATAGGTGCAAATTATTCTAAAAAGTGGATTTCATACTTCAATTTGTAGGTAAACAGCTATATATCACCGGTAACTAGCTAATATCATTGAAAACACTACATTTTATGGGTTTATAGCAATATGATAAGTAAATATACTTGTATATATACAATAACGCTACAGTTTACAAGAAACTATGAAAAACGCTTGCAATATACCGTTATATCACAATAAATAACCTCTTACTTTTATATTTAATAGCTTAATGTAATGTAAGCTACTTATAGGTGCAAATTATTCTAAAAAGAGGATTTTATACTTCAATTTGTAGGAAAACAGCTATATATCATCGATAACTAGCTAATATCATTGAAAACACAACATTTTATGGGTTTATAGCAATATGATAAGTAAAACTACTTGTATATATACAATAACGCTACAGTTTACAAGAAATTATGAAAAACGCATGCAATATACAGTTATATCACAATAAATAACCTCTTACTCTTCTATTTAATAGTTTTATGTAATGTAAGCTACTTATAGGTGCAAATTATTCTAAAAAGAGGATTTTATACTTCAATATGTAGGAAAACAGCTATATATCACCGATAACTAGCTATTATCATTGATAACACAACATTTTATGGGTTTATAGCAATATGATAAGTAAAAATACTTTTATATATACAATAACGCTACAGTTTACAAGAAACTATGAAAAACGCTTGCAATATACCGTTATATAACAATAAATAACCTCTTACTCTTCTATTTAATAGCTTAATGTAATGTAAGCTACTTATAGGTGCAAATTTTTCTAAAAAGAGGATTTTATACTTCAATTTGTAGGAAAACAGTTATATATCACCGATATTTAACTAATATCATTGAAAATACTACATTTTATGGGTTTATAGCAATATGATAAGTAAAACTACTTGTATATATACAATAACGTTACAGTTTACAAGAAACTATGAAAAACGCTTGCAATATACCGTTATATCACAATAAATAACCTCTTACTCTTCTATTTATTAGCTTAATTTAATGTAAACTACTTATAGGTGCATCTTTCTCTAAAAAGAGGATTTTATACTTCAATTTGTAGGAAAACAGCTATATATCACCGATAACTAGCTAATATCATTGAAAACACTACATTTTATGGCTTTATAGCAATATGATAAGTAAAACGACTTGTATATATACAATAACGCTACTGTTTACAAGAAACTATGAAAAACGCTTGCAATATACAGTTATATCACACTAAATAACCTATTACTCTTCTATTTAATAACTTAATGTAATGTAAGCTACTTATAGGTGCAAATTATTCTAAAAAGAGGATTTTATACTTCAATTTATAGGAAAACAGCTATATATCACCGATAACTAGCTAATATCATTGAAAACACTACATTTTATGGGTTTATAGCAATATGATAAGTAAAACTACTTGTATATATACAATAACGCTACAGTTTACAAGAAATTATGAAAAACGCTTGCAATATACAGTTATATCACAATAAATAACCTCTTACTCTTCTATTTAATAGTTTTATGTAATGTAAGCTACTTACAGGTGCAAATTATTCTAAAAAGAGGATTTTATACTTCAATATGTAGAAAAACAGCTATATATCACCGATAACTAGTTAATAATATTGATAACACAACATTTTATGGGTTTATAGCAATATGATAAGTAAAACTACTTGTATATATACAATAACGCTACAGTTTACAAGAAACTATGAAAAACGCTTGCAATATACCGTTATATAACAATAAATAACCTCTTACTCTTCTATTTATTAGCTTAATGTAATGTAAGCTACTTATAGGTGCAAATTATTCTAAAAAAAAGGATTGTATACTTCAATTTGTAGGAAAACAGCTATATATCACCGATAACTAGCTAAAATCATTGAAAAGAACACATTTTGAGGGTATAAAGCATTATCATAAGGTAAATTCCTTCTATTAATGATATAACACAACAATTAACAAGAAACTATGAAAAACACGTATAATATACAATTGTATCACAATATAGAGTCTCAAACTCGTATTATAAGCTTACAGTAGTTTAAAATAGAAATTTCTAACGCAAACAACTATAATACCACATTTTGAATTTCTCTATCAAAAAAAGGGCTGAATAATGTCAATTTTCGACATTTTTTAGCCATTCAAAAATACATTAAAACACTTGAAAAAATGTTGTTTTTATGAATAAAATTGATACATAAATTTCATGAAAAATACATATTTTAAGCTCTTAATATTATAAAATATAGTTGTGTAAAAGTGCTGAATAATGTCAAATTTTGACATTTGTAAGGCTTTCAAAAATGCATTAAAATACTTGAAAAAACGTTGTTTTTAGGATTAAAATTGATACTGAAATTTCATGAAAATGCATATTTTTAGCTCATAACATTATAAATTATAGTTGTGTAAAAGTGCTGAATAATGTCAAATTTCGACATTTTTTAGCGTTTCAATAAAACATTGAAATACTTGAAAAAACATTGTTTTAAGATTAAAATTGATATCTAAATTTCATGAAAAATACATATTTTTTAGCTATTAATTTTGTAAAATATAGTTGTAACAAATATGAAAAGCTATTTAGCTACATATATAAAGAAATATACTTCAATTTGTAGAAAAAAACAACTCTTCACTGATAACTAGCTAAAATCATTGAAAACACTACATTTTAAGGGTTTATAGCAATATGATAAGTAAAACTACTTGTATATATACAATAACGCTACAGTTTACAAGAAACTATGAAAAACACTTGCAATATACCGTTATATCACAATAAATAACCTCTTACTCTTCTATTTAATAGCTTAATGTAATGTAAACTACTTATAGGTGCAAATTTTTCTAAAAAGAGGATTTTATACTTCAATTTGTAGGAAAACAGATATATATCACCGATATATAGCTAATATCATTGAAAACACTACATTTTAAGGGTTTATAGCAATATGATAAGTAAAACTACTTGTATATATACAATAACGCTACAGTTTACAAGAAACTATGAAAAACGCTAGCAATATACCGTTATATCACAATAAATAACCTATTACTCTTCTATTTATTAGCTTAATGTAATGTAAGCTACTTATAGGTGCAAATTATTCTAAAAAGTGGATTTCATACTTCAATTTGTAGGTAAACAGCTATATATCACCGGTAACTAGCTAATATCATTGAAAACACTACATTTTATGGGTTTATAGCAATATGATAAGTAAATATACTTGTATATATACAATAACGCTACAGTTTACTAGAAACTATGAAAAACGCTTGCAATATACCGTTATATCACAATAAATAACCTCTTACCCTTCTATTTATTAGCTTAATGTAATGTAAGCTACTTATAGGTGCATCTTACTCTAAAAAGAGGATTTTATACTTCAATTTGTAGGAAAACAGCTATATATCACCGATAACTAGCTAATATCATTGAAAACACTACATTTTATGGGTTTATTGCAATATGATAAGTAAAACGACTTGTATATATACAATAACGCTACAGTTTACAAGAAACTATGAGAAACGCTTGCAATATACAGTTATATCACACTAAATAACCTATTACTCTTCTATTTAATAACTTAATGTAATGAAAGCTACTTATAGGTGCAAATTATTCTAAAAAGAGGATTTTATACTTCAATTTATAGGAAAACAGCTATATATCACCGATAACTAGCTAATATCATTGAAAACACTACATTTTATGGGTTTATAGCAATATGATATGTAAAACTACTTGTATATATACAATAACGCTACAGTTTACAAGAAACTATGAAAAACATTGGCAATATACCGTTATATCACAATAAATAACCTCTTACTTTTCTATTTAATAGCTTAATGTAATGTAAGCTACTTATAGTTGCAAATTTTTCTAAAAAGAGGATTTTATACTTCAATTTGTAGGAAAACAGTTATATATCACCGATATTTATCTAATATCATTGAAAAAACTACATTTTATGGGTTTATAGCAATATGATAAGTAAAACTATTTGTATATATACAATAACGCTACAGTTTACAAGAAACTATGAAAAACGCTTGCAATATACCGTTATATCACAATAAATAACCTATTACTCTTCTATTTATTAGCTTAATGTAATGTAAGCTACTTATAGGTGCAAATTATTTTAAAAAGAGGATTTTATACATACATTTGTAGGAAACAGCTATATATCACCGATAACTAGCTAAAATCATTGAAAACACTACATTTTATGGGTTATAGCAATATGATAAGTAAAACTACTTTTATATATACAATAACGCTACAGTTTACAAGAAACTATGAAAAACGCTTGCAATATACAGTTATATCACAATAAATAACCTCTTACTCTTCTATTTAATAGCTTATTGTAATATAAGCTACTTATATGTGCAAATTATTCTAAAAAGAGGATTTTATACTTCAATTTATAGGAAAACAGCTATATATCACCGATAACTAGCTAATTTCATTGAAAACACTACATTTTATGGGTTTATAGCATATGATAAGTAGAAACTACTTGTATATATACCAATAACGTTACAGTTTACAAGAAAACTATGAGAAACGCTTGCAATATACCGTTATATCACAATAAATAACCTCTTACTCTTCTATTTATTAGCTTAATGTAATGTAAGTTACTTATATGTGCAAATTATTTTAAAAAGAGGATTTTATACATCAATTTGTAGGAAAACAGCTATATATCACCGATAACTAGCTAATATCATTGAAAACACTACATTTTATTGGTTTATAGCAATATGATAAGTAAAACTACTTGTATATATACAATAACGTTATTACAAGAAACTATGAAAAACGCTTGCAATATACCGTTATATCACAATAAATAACCTCTTACTCTTCTATTTATTAGCTTAATGTAATGTAAGCTACTTATAGGTGCATCTTTCTCTAAAAAGAGGATTTTATACTTCAATTTGTAGGAAAACAGTTATATATCACCGATATTTAACTAATATCATTGAAAAAACTACATTTTATGGGTTTATAGCAATATGATAAGTAAAACTATTTGTATATATACAATAACGCTACAGTTTACAAGAAACTATGAAAAACGCTTGCAATATACCGTTATATCACAATAAATAACCTATTACCCTTCTATTTATTAGCTTAATGTAATGTAAGCTACTTATAGGTGCAAATTATTTTAAAAAGAGGATTTTATACATCAATTTGTAGGAAAACAGCTATATATCACCGATAACTAGCTAATATCATTGAAAACACTACATTTTATTGGTTTATAGCAATATGATAAGTAAAACTACTTGTATATATACAATAACGTTATTACAAGAAACTATGAAAAACGCTTGCAATATACCGTTATATCACAATAAATAACCTCTTACTCTTCTATTTATTAGCTTAATGTAATGTAAGCTACTTATAGGTGCAAATTATTCTAAAAAAAAGGATTGTATACTTCAATTTGTAGGAAAACAGCTATATATCACCGATAACTAGCTAAAATCATTGAAAAGAACACATTTTGAGGGTATAAAGCATTATCATAAGGTAAATTCCTTCTATTAATGATATAAGACAACAATTAACAAGAAATTATGAAAAACACGTATAATATACAATTGTATCACAATATAGAGTCTCAAACTCCTATTATAAGCTTACAGTAGTTTAAAATAGAAATTTCTAACGCAAACAACTATAATACCACATTTTGAATTCTCTATCAAAAAAAGGGCTGAATAATGTCAATTTTCGACATATCTTATAACTTCAAAAATACATTAAAACACTTGAAAAAACGTTGTTTTTAAGAATAAAATTGATACATAAATTTCATGAAAAATACATATTTTAAGCTCTTAATATTATAAAATATATTTGTGTAAAAGTGCTGAATAATGTTCAAATTTTGACATTTTTAAGGCTTTCAAAAATGCATTAAAATACTTCAAAAAACGTTGTTTTGATGATTAAAATTGATACTTAATGTCATGAAAATGCATATTTTTAGCTCATAACATTGTAAAATATAGTTGTGTAAGAGTGCTGAATAATGTCAATTTCGACATTTTAGCCTTTCAAAAAAACATTGAAATACTTGAAAAAACATTGTTTTAAGATTAAAATTGATATCTAAATTACATGAAAAATACATATTTTTAGCTATTAATTTGTAAAATATAGTTGTAGCAAATATCAAAAGCTATTTAGCTACATATATAAAGAAATATACTTCAATTTGTAGAAAAAAACAACTCTTCACTGATAACTAGCTAAAATCATTGAAAACACTACATTTTAAGGGTTTATAGCAATATGATAAGTAAAACTACTTGTATATATACAATAACGCTACAGTTTACAAGAAACTATGAAAAATACTTGCAATATACCGTATATCACAATAAATACCTCTTACTCTTCTTTTAATAGCTTAATGTAATGTAAGCTACTATCGGTGCAAATTTTTCTAAAAAGAGGATTGTATACTTCAATTTGTAGGAAAACAGCTATATATCACCGATAACTAGCTAAAATCATTGAAAAGAACACATTTTGAGGGTATAAAGCATTATCATAAGGTAAATTCCTTCTATTAATGATATAAGACAACAATTAACAAGAAATTATGAAAAACACGTATAATATACAATTGTATCACAATATAGAGTCTCAAACTCCTATTATAAGCTTACAGTAGTTTAAAATAGAAATTTCTAACGCAAACAACTATAATACCACATTTTGAATTTCTCTATCAAAAAAAGGGCTGAATAATGTCAATTTTCGACATTTTTTTGAACTTCAAAAATACATTAAAACACTTGAAAAAACGTTGTTTTTAAGAATAAAATTGATACATAAATTTCATGAAAAATACATATTTTAAGCTCTTAATATTATAAAATATATTTGTGTAAAAGTGCTGAATAATGTCAAATTTTGACATTTTTAAGGCTTTCAAAAATGCATTAAAATACTTCAAAAAACGTTGTTTTGATGATTAAAATTGATACTTAAATGTCATGAAAATGCATATTTTTAGCTCATAACATTGTAAAATATAGTTGTGTAACAGTGCTGAATAATGTCAAATTTCGACATTTTTTAGCCTTTCAAAAAAACATTGAAATACTTGAAAAAACATTGTTTTAAGATTAAAATTGATATCTAAATTACATGAAAAATACATATTTTTAGCTATTAATTTGTAAAATATAGTTGTAGCAAATATCAAAAGCTATTTAGCTACATATATAAAGAAATATACTTCAATTTGTAGAAAAAAACAACTCTTCACTGATAACTAGCTAAAATCATTGAAAACACTACATTTTAAGGGTTTATAGCAATATGATAAGTAAAACTACTTGTATATATACAATAACGCTACAGTTTACAAGAAACTATGAAAAATACTTGCAATATACCGTTATATCACAATAAATAACCTCTTACTCTTCTTTTTAATAGCTTAATGTAATGTAAGCTACTTATCGGTGCAAATTTTTCTAAAAAGAGGATTTTATACTTCAATTTGTAGGAAAACAGCTATATATCACCGATAACTAGCTAATATCATTGAAAACACTACATTTTATGGGTTTATAGCAATATGATAAGTAAAACTACTTGTATATATACAATAACGCAACAGTTTACAAGAAACTATGAAAAACGCTTGCAATATACCGTTATATCACAATAAATAACCTATTACTCTTGTATTTATTAGCTTAATGTAATGTAAACTACTTATAGGTGCATCTTACTCTAAAAAGAGGATTTTATACTTCAATTTGTAGGAAAACAGCTATATATCACCGATAACTAGCTAATATCATTGAAAACACTACATTTTATGGGTTTATAGCAATATGATAAGTAAAACTACTTGTATATATACAATAACGCTACAGTTTACAAGAAACTATGAAAAACGCTTGCAATATACAGTTATATCACAATAAATAATCTATTACTCTTCTATTTAATAGCTTAATGTAATGTAAGCTACTTATAGGTGCAAATTATTCTAAAAAGAGGATTTTATACTACAATTTATAGGAAAACAGCTATATATCACCGATAACTAGGTAATATCATTGAAAACACTACATTTTATGGGTTTATAGCAATATGATAAGTAAAACTACTTGTATATATACAATAACGCTACAGTTTACAAGAAACTATGAAAAACGCTTGCAATATACAGTTATATCACAATAAATAACCTCTTACTCTTCTATTTAATAGCTTATTGTAATGTAAGCGACTTATAGGTTCAAATTATTCTAAAAAGAGGATTTTATACTTCAAATTGTTGGAAAACAGCTATATATCACCGATATCTAGCTAATATCATTGAAAACACTACATTATATGGGTTTATAGCAATATGATAAGTAAAAATACTTGTATATATACAATAACGCTACAGTTTACAAGAAACTATGAAAAACGCTTGCAATATACCGTTATATAACAATAAATAACCTATTACTCTTCTATTTATTAGCTTAATGTAATGTAAGCTACTTATAGGTGCAAATTATTCTAAAAAAAAGGATTGTATACTTCAATTTGTAGGACAACAGCTATATATCACCGATAACTAGCTAAAATCATTGAAAAGAACACATTTTGAGGGTATAAAGCATTATCATTAGGTAAATTCCTTCTATTAATGATATAACACAACAATTAACAAGAAACTATGAAAAACACGTATAATATACAATTGTATCACAATATAGAGTCTCAAACTCCTATTATAAGCTTACAGTAGTTTAAAATAGAAATTTCTAACGCAAACAACTATAATACCACATTTTGAATTTCTCTATCAAAAAAAGGGCTGAATAATGTCAATTTTCGACATTTTTTAGCCCTTCAAAAATACATTAAAACACTTGAAAAAACGTTGTTTTTAAGAATAAAATTGATACATAAATTTCATGAAAAATACATATTTTAAGCTCTTAATATTATAAAATATAGTTGTGTAAAAGTGCTGAATAATGTCAAATTTTGACATTTTTAAGGCTTTCAAAAATGCATTAAAATACTTGAAACAACGTTGTTTTTAGGATTAAAATTGATACCTAAATTTCATTAAAAATGCATATTTTTAGCTCAAAACATTGTAAATTATAGTTGTGTAAAAGTGCTGAATAATGTCATATTTCGACATTTTTTAGCCTTTCAAAAAAACATTGAAATACTTGAAAAAACATTGTTTTAAGATTAAAATTGATATCTAAATTTCATGAAAAATACATATTTTTAGCTATTTATTTTGTAAAATATAATTGTAGCAAATATCAAAAGCTATTTAGCTACATATATAAAGAAATATACTTCAATTTGTAGAAAAAAACAACTCTTCACTGATAACTAGCTAAAATCATTGAAAACACTACATTTTAAGGGTTTATAGCAATATGATAAGTAAAACTACTTGTATATATACAATAACGCTACAGTTTACAAGAAACTATGAAAAACACTTGCAATATACTTTTTATATCACAATTATATCACAATAAATAACCTCTTACTCTTCTATTTAATAGCTTAATGTAATGTAAGCTACTTATAGGTGCAAATTTTTCTAAAAAGAGGATTTTATACTTCAATTTGTAGGAAAACAGCTATATATCACCGATAACTAGCTAATATCATTGAATACCATACATTTTATGGGTTTATAGCAATATGATAAGTAAAACTACTTGTATATATACAATAACGCTAAAGTTTACAAGAAATTATGAAAAAGGCTTGCAATATACAGTTATATCACAATAAATAACCTCTTGCTCTTCTATTTAATAGTTTTATGTAATGTAAGCTACTTATAGGTGCAAATTATTCTAAAAACAGGATTTTATACTTCAATTTGTAGGAAAACAGCTATTATCACCGATAACTAGCTAATATCATTGAAAACACTACATTTTATTGGTTTATAGCAATATGATAAGTAAAACTACTTGTATATATACAATAACGCTACAGTTTACAAGAAACTATGAAAAACGCTTGCAATATACAGTTATATACAATAAATAACCTATTACACTTCTATTTATTTGCTTAATGTAATGTAAGCTACTTATATGTGCAAATTATTCTAAAAAGAGGATTTTATACTTCAATTTATAGGAAAACAAACTATATATCACCGATAACTAGCTAATATCATTGAAAACACTACATTTTATGGGTTTATAGCAATATGATAAGTAAAAATACTTGTATATATACAATAACGCTTACAGTTTACAAGAAACTATGAAAACGCTTGCAATATACCGTTATATCACAATAAATAACCTATTACACTTCTATTTAATTAGCTTAATGTAATGTAAGCTACTTATAGTGAAATTTACTCTAAAAAGAGGATTTTATACTTCAATTTATAGGAAAACAGCTATATATCACCGATAACTAGCTAATATCATTGAAAACACTACATTTTATGGGTTTATAGCAATATGATAAGTAAAACTACTTGTATATATACAATAACGCTACAGTTTACAAGAAACTATGAAAAACGCTTGCAATATACAGTTATATCACAATAAATAACCTATTACTCTTCTATTTAATTTGCTTAAAGTAATGTAAGCTACTTATAGGTGCAAATTATTCTAAAAAGAGGATTTTATACTTCAATTTATAGGAAAAAAGCTATATATCACCGATAACTAGCTAATATCATTGAAAACACTACATTTTATGGGTTTATAGCAATACGATAAGTAAAACTACTGTTATATATACAATAACGCTACAGTTTTACAAGACACTATGAAAAACGCTTGCAATATACCGTTATATCACAATAAATAACCTCTTACTCTTCTATTTAATAGGTTAATGTAATGTAAGCTACTTATAGCTAAATTCTTCTCTAAAAAGAGGATTTTATACTTCAATTTGTAGGAAAACAGCTATATATCACCGAATCTAGCTAATATCATTGAAAACACTACATTTTATGGGTTTATAGCAATATGATAAGTAAAACTACTTGTATATATACAATAACGCTACAGTTACAAGAAACTATGAAAAACGCTTGAATATACAGTTATATCACAATAAATAACCTATTACTCTTCTATTTAATAGCTTAATGTAATGTAAGCTACTTATAGGTCAAATTATTTCAAAAAAGAGGATTTTATACACAATTTTAGGAAAACAGCTATATATCACCGATAACTAGGTAATATCATTGAAAACACTACATTTTATGGGTTTATAGCAATATGATAAGTAAAACTACTGTATATATACAATAACGCTACAGTATTTCAAGAATATAAAAAACGCCTGCAATATACCGTTATATCACAATAAATAACCTCTACCTCTTATTTATAGTTAATGTAATGTAAGCTACTTATAGGTCCAAATTATTCTAAAAAGAGGATTTTATACTTCAATTTGTAGGAAAACAGCTATATATCACCGATAAACTAGCTAATATCATTGAAAACACAACATTTTATGGGTTTATAGCAATATGATAAGTAAAACTACTTGTATATATACAATAACGCTACAGTTTACAAGAAACTATGAAAAACGCTTGCAATATACCGTTATATAACAATAAATAACCTATTACTCTTCTATTTATTAACTTAATGTAATGTAAGCTACTTATAGGTGTAATTATTCTAAAAAGAGGATTTTATACTTCAATTTGTAGGAAAACAGCTATATATCACCGATAACTAGCTAATATCATTGAAAACACTACATTTTTTTGGGTTTTTAGCAATATGATAAGTAAAACTACTTGTCTATATATACAATAACGCTACAGTTTACAAGAAACTATGAAAAACGCTTGCAATATACAGTTATATCACAATAAATAACCTATTACACTTCTATTTAATAGCTTAATGTAATGTAAGCTACTTATAGGTCAAATTATTCTAAAAAGAGGATTTTATACTTCAATTTATAGGAAAACAGCTATATATCACCGATAACTAGCTAATATCATTGAAAACACTACATTTTATGGTTTATAGCAATATGATAAGTAAAACTACTTGTATATATACAATAACGCTACAGTTTACAAGAAACTATGAAAAACGCTTGCAATATACCGTTATATCACACTAAATAACCTCTTACTCTTCTATTTATTAGCTTAATGTAATGTAAGCTACTTATAGGTGCAAATTATTCTAAAAAGAGGATTTTATACTTCAATTTATAGGAAAACAGCTATATATCACCGATAACTAGCTAATATCATTGAAAACACTACATTTTATGGGTTTATAGCAATATGATAAGTAAAACTACTTGTATATATACAATAACGCTACAATTTACAAGAAACTATGAAAAAACGTTGACAATATACAGTTACATAACAATAAATAACCTATTAAATTCTATTTATTAGCTTAATGTAATGTAAGCTACTTATAGGGGCAAATTATTCTAAAAAGAGGATTTTATACTTCAATTTATAGGAAAACAGCTATATATCACCGATAATAGCTTTAAAATCATTGAAAACACTACATTTTATGGGTTTATAGCAATATGATAAGTAAAACTACTTGTATATATACAATAACGCTACAGTTTACAAGAAACTATGAAAAACGCTTGCAATATACAGTTATATCACAATAAATAACCTATTACTCTTCTATTTAATAGCTTAATGTAATGTAAGCTACTTATAGGTGCAAATTATTCTAAAAAGAGGATTTTATACTTCAATTTATAGGAAAACAGCTATATATCACCGATAACTAGCTAATATCATTGAAAACACTACATTTTATGGGTTTATAGCAATATGATAAGTAACACTAATTGTATATATACAATAACGCTACAATTTACAAGAAACTATGAAAAAACGTTAAAATATACCGTTACATCACAATAAATAACCTATTACCCTTCTATTTATTAGCTTAATGTAATGTAAGCTACTTATAGGTGCAAATTACTTTTAAAAAGAGGATTTTATACTTCAATTTGTAGGAAAACAGCTATATATCACCGATAAGTAGCTAATATCATGAAAACACTACATTTTATGGGTTATAGCAATATGATAAGTAAAACTACTTGTATATATACAATAACGCTACAGTTTACAAGAAACTATGAAAAACACTTGCAATACACCCTTATAGCCAATAAATAACCTCTTACTCTTCTATTTAATAGCTTAATGTAATGTAAGCTACTTATAGTTGCAAATTTTTCTAAAAAGAGGATTTTATACTTCAATTTGTAGGAAAACAGCTTATATCACCGATATCTTTCTAATATCATTGAAAAACTACATTT
Source organism: Chionoecetes opilio (assembly GCA_016584305.1). Classification (NCBI taxonomy): domain Eukaryota; kingdom Metazoa; phylum Arthropoda; class Malacostraca; order Decapoda; family Majidae; genus Chionoecetes; species Chionoecetes opilio. Next base: position 23,110 of record JACEEZ010014059.1, read on the forward strand.
TATGGTTTATAGCAATATGATAAGTAAAAACTATTTGTATATATACAATAACGTTACAGTTTACAAGAAACTATGAAAAACGCTTGCAATATACCGTTTATATCACAATAAATAACCTTTACCCTTCTATTTATTAGCTTAATGTAATGTAAGCTACTTATAGGTGCAAATTATTCTAAAAAGAGGATTTTATACTTCAATTTGTAGGAAAACAGCTATATATCACCGATAACTAGCTAATATCATTGAAAAAACTACATTTTTTGGGTTTATAGCAATATGATAAGTAAAACTACTTGTATATATACAATAACGCTACAGTTTACAAGAAACTATGAAAAACGCTTGCAATATACAGTTATAGCACAATAAATAACCTATTACTCTTCTATTTAATAGCTTAATGTAATGTAAGCTACTTATAGTTACAAATTATTCTAAAAAAAGGATTTTATACTTCAATTTGTAGGAAACAGCTATATATCACCGATAATTAGCTAATATCATTGAAAAACACTACATTTTATGGGTTTATAGCAATATGATAAGTAACAACTATTTTTATATATACAATAACGCTACAGTTTACAAGAAACTATGAAAAACACTTAAATATACCGTTAATCACAATAAATAACCTCTTACTCTTATATTTAATAGCTTAATGTAATGTAAGCTACTTATAGGTGCAAATTATTCTAAAAAGAGGATTTTATACTTCAATTTATAGGAAAACAGCTATATATCACCGATAATAGTAATATCATTGAAAAACACTACATTTTATGGGTTTATAGCAATATGATAAGTAAGAACTACTTGTATATACAATAACGTACAGTTTACAAGAAACTATGAAAACCGCTTGCAATATACCGTTATATCACAATAAATAACCTCTTACCCTTCTATTTATAGCTTAATGTAATGTAAGCTACTTATAGGTGCAATTACTCTAAAAAGAGGATTTTATACTTCAATTGTAGGAAAAAACAGCTATATATCACCGATAACTAGCTAATATCATTGAAAACACTACATTTTATGGGTTTATAGCAATATGATATGTAAACTACTTGTATATATACAATAACGCTTACAGTTTACAAGAAACTATGAAAACGACTTGCAATATACCGTTATAGCACAATAAATAACCTCTTACTCTTCTATTTAATTAGCTTAATGTAATGTAAGCTACTTATAGTGCAAATTTTCTAAAAAGAGGATTTATACTTCAATTTGTAGGAAAACAGTTATATCACCGATATTACTAATATCATTGAAAAACTACATTTTATGGGTTTATAGCAATATGATAGTAAAACTACTTGTATATATACAATAACGCTACAGTTTACAAGAAACTATGAAAAACGCTTGCAATATACCGTTATATCACAATAAATAACCTATTACTCTTCTATTTATTAGCTTAATGTAATGTAAGCTACTTATAGAGTGCAAAATTATTTTAAAAAGAGGATTTTATACATTCAATTTGTAGGAAAACAGCTTTATATCAACGATTAACTAGCTAAAATCATTGAAAAACACTACATTTTATGGGTTTATAGCAATATGATAAGTAAAACTATTTATATATACAATAACGCTACAGTTTACAAGAAACTATGAAAAACGCTTGCAATATACAGTTATATCACAATAAATAACCTCTTACTCTTATATTAATAGCTTATTGTAATGTAAGCTACTTATATGGTGCAAATTATTCTAAAAAGAGGATTTTATACTCAATTTTGAGGAAAACAGCCTATATATCACGATAACTAGCTAATTTCATTGAAAACACTACATTTTATGGGTTTATAGCAATATGATAAGTAGAAACTACTTGTATATATACAATAACGTTACAGTTTATAAGAAAACTATGAGAAACGCTTGCAATATACGTTATATCACAATAAATAACCTCTTACTCTTCTATTTATAGCTTAATGTAATGTAAGTACTTATATGTGCAAATTATTTTAAAAAGAGGATTTTATACATCAATTTGTAGGAAAACAGCTATATATCACCGATAACTAGCTAATATCATTGAAAACACTACATTTTATTGGTTTATAGCAATATGATAAGTAAAACTACTTGTATATATACAATAACGTTATTACAAGAAACTATGAAAAACGCTTGCAATATACCGTTATATCACAATAAATAACCTCTTACTCTTCTATTTATTAGCTTAATGTAATGTAAGCTACTTATAGGTGCATCTTTCTCTAAAAAGAGGATTTTATACTTCAATTTGTAGGAAAACAGCTATATATCACCGATAACTAGCTAATTTCATTGAAAAAACTACATTTTATGGGTTTATAGCAATATGATAAGTAAAACTATTTGTATATATACAATAACGCTACAGTTTACAAGAAACTATGAAAAACGCTTGCAATATACCGTTATATCACAATAAATAACCTATTACTCTTCTATTTATTAGCTTAATGTAATGTAAGCTACTTATAGGTGCAAATTATTTTAAAAAGAGGATTTTATACATCAATTTGTAGGAAAACAGCTATATATCACCGATAACTAGCTATTATCATTGAAAACACTACATTTTATTGGTTTATAGCAATATGATAAGTAAAACTACTTGTATATATACAATAACGTTATTACAAGAAACTATGAAAAACGCTTGCAATATACCGTTATATCACAATAAATAACCTCTTACTCTTCTATTTATTAGCTTAATGTAATGTAAGCTACTTATAGGTGCAAATTATTCTAAAAAAAAGGATTGTATACTTCAATTTGTAGGAAAACAGCTATATATCACCGATAACTAGCTAAAATCATTGAAAAGAACACATTTTGAGGGTATAAAGCATTATCATAAGGTAAATTCCTTCTATTAATGATATAACACAACAATTAACAAGAAACTATGAAAAACACGTATAATATACAATTGTATCACAATATAGAGTCTCAAACTCCTATTATAAGCTTACAGTAGTTTAAAATAGAAATTTCTAACGCAAACAACTATAATACCACATTTTGAATTTCTCTATCAAAAAAAGGGCTGAATAATGTCAATTTTCGACATATCTTATAACTTCAAAAATACATTAAAACACTTGAAAAAACGTTGTTTTTAGGAATAAAATTGATACATAAATTTCATGAAAAATACATATTTTAAGCTCTTAATATTATAAAATATATTTGTGTAAAAGTGCTGAATAATGTCAAATTTTGACATTTTTAAGGCTTTCAAAAATGCATTAAAATACTTGAAAAAACGTTGTTTTGATGATTAAAATTGATACTTAAATGTCATGAAAATGCATATTTTTAGCTCATAACATTGTAAAATATAGTTGTGTAAAAGTGCTGAATAATGTCAAATTTCGACCGATATATCACAATAAATAACCTCTTACTCTTCTATTTAATAGCTTAATGTAATGTAAGCTACTTATAGGTGCAAATTTTTCTAAAAAGAGGATTTTATACTTCAATTTGTAGGAAAACAGCTATATATCACCGATAACTAGCTAAAATCATTGAAAACACTACATTTTAAGGGTTTATAGCAATATGATAAGTAAAACTACTTGTATATATACAATAACGCTACTGTTTACAAGAAACTATGAAAAACGCTTGCAATATACAGTTATATCACACCAAATAACCTATTACTCTTCTATTTAATAACTTAATGTAATGTAAGCTAGTTATAGGTGCAAATTCTTCTAAAAAGAGGATTTTATACTTCAATTTGTAGGAAAACAGCTATATATCACCGATAACTAGCTAATATCATTGAAAACACAACATTTTATGGGTTTATAGCAATATGATAAGTAAAACTACTTGTATATATACAATAACGCTACAGTTTACAAGAAATTATGAAAAACGCTTGCAATATACAGTTATATCACAATAAATAACCTCTTACTCTTCTATTTAATAGTTTTATGTAATGTAAGCTACTTACAGGTGCAAATTATTGTAAAAAGAGGATTTTATACTTCAATATGTAGAAAAACAGCTATATATCACCGATAACTAGTTAATAATATTGATAACACAACATTTTATCGGTTTATAGCAATATGATAAGTAAAACTACTTGTATATATACAATAACGCTACAGATTACAAGAAACTATGAAAAACGCTTGCAATATACAGTTATATCACAATAAATAACCTCTTACTCTTCTATTTAATAGCTTATTGTAATGTAAGCTACTTATATGTGCAAATTATTCTAAAAAGAGGATTTTATACTTCAATTTATAGGAAAACAGCTATATATCACCGATAACTAGCTAATTTCATTGAAAACACTACATTTTATGGGTTTATATGATAATTAGAACTACTTGTATATATACAATAACGTTACAGTTTACAAGAAACTATGAGAAACGCTTGCAATATACCGTTATATCACAATAAATAACCTCTTACTCTTCTATTTATTAGCTTAATGTAATGTAAGTTACTTATATGTGCAAATTTTTTTAAAAAGAGGATTTTATACATCAATTTGTAGGAAAACAGCTATATATCACCGATAACTAGCTAATATCATTGAAAACACTACATTTTATTGGTTTATAGCAATATGATAAGTAAAACTACTTGTATATATACAATAACGTTATTACAAGAAACTATGAAAAACGCTTGCAATATACCGTTATATCACAATAAATAACCTCTTACTCTTCTATTTATTAGCTTAATGTAATGTAAGCTACTTATAGGTGCAAATTATTCTAAAAAAAAGGATTGTATACTTCAATTTGTAGGAAAACAGCTATATATCACCGATAACTAGCTAAAATCATTGAAAAGAACACATTTTGAGGGTATAAAGCATTATCATAAGGTAAATTCTTCTAATTATGGAATAACACAAACAATTAACAAGAAACTATGAAAAACACGTATAATATACAATTGTATCACAATATAGAGTCTCAAACTCCTATTATAAGCTTACAGTAGTTTAAAATAGAAATTTCTAACGCAAACAACTATAATACCACATTTTGAATTTCTCTATCAAAAAAAGGGCTGAATAATGTCAATTTTCGACATTTTTTAGAACTTCAAAAATACATTAAAACACTTGAAAAAACGTTGTTTTTAAGAATAAAATTGATACATAAATTTCATGAAAAATACATATTTTAAGCTCTTAATATTATAAAATATATTTGTGTAAAAGTGCTGAATAATGTCAAATTTTGACATTTTTAAGGCTTTCAAAAATGCATTAAAATACTTGAAAAAACGTTGTTTTGATGATTAAAATTGATACTTAAATGTTATGAAAATGCATATTTTTAGCTCATAACATTGTAAAATATGGGTTTGTAAGAGTGCAAATAATGTCNTATAGATAGATGTAAAACTACTTTATCATTTATTACAAAACTATGAAAAGCTTGCAATATACGAATATCACAATAAATAACTCTTACTCTCTATTTATTAGCTTAATGTAATGTAAGCTACTATAGGTGCATCTTTCTCTAAAAAGAGGATTTTATTTTTCAATGTGTAGGAAAACAGCTATATATCACCGATAACTAGCTAATATCATTGAAAACACTACATTTTATGGGTTTATAGCAATATGATAAGTAAAAATACTTGTATATATATAATAACGCTACAGTTTACAAGAAACTATGAAAAACGCTTGATATATACCGTTATTTCACAATTAATAACCTCTTACTCTTATATTTAATAGCTTAATAATTGTAAAGCTACTTATAGGTGCAAATTATTCTAAAAAGGGGATTTTATACTTCAAGTTGTAGGAAAACAGCTATATATCACCGATAACTAACTAATATCATTGAAAACACAACATTTTATTGATTTATAGCAATATGATAAGTAAAACTACTTGTATATATACAATAACGCTACAGTTTACAAGAAACTATGAAAAACGCTTGCAATATACAGTTATATCACAATAAATAACCTCTTACTCTTCTATTTAATAGCTTTATGTAATGTAAGCTACTTATAGGTGCAATTAATTCTAAAAAGAGGATTGTATACTTCAATTTGTAGGAAAACAGCTATATATCACCGATAACTAGCTAAACTCATTGAAAAGAACACATTTTGAGGGTATAAAGCATTATCATAAGGTAAATTCCTTCTATTAATGATATAACACAACAATTAACAAGAAACTATGAAAAACACATATAATATACAATTGTATCACAATATAGACTCTCAAACTCCTATTATAAGCTTACAGTAGTTTAAAATAGAAATTTCTAACGCAAACAACTATAATACAACATTTTGAATTTCTCTATCAAAAAAAGGGCTGAATAATGTCAATTTTCGACATTTTTTAGCTCATTAAAAATACATTAAAACACTTCAAAAAAACGTTGTTTTTAAGAATAAAATTGATACATAAATTTCATGAAAAATACATATTTTAAACTCTTAATATTATAAAATATAGTTGTGTAAAAGTGCTGAATAATGTCAAATTTTGACATTTTTAAGGCTTTCCAAAATGCATTAAAATACTTGAAAAAACGTTGTTTTTAGGATTAAAATTGATACCTAAATTTCATGAAAATGCATATTTTTAGCTCATAACATTGTAAAATATAGTTGTGTAAAAGTGCTGAATAATGTCAAATTTCGACATTTTTTAGCTTTTCAAAAAAACATTGAAATACTTGAAAAAACACTGTTTTAAGATTAAAATTGATATCTAAATTTCATGAAAAATACATATTTTTAGCTATTAATTTTGTAAAATATAGTTGTAGCAAATATCAAAAGCTATTTAGCTACATATATAAAGAAATATACTTCAATTTGTAGAAAAAAACAACTCTTCACTGATAACTAGCTAAAATCATTGAATACACTACATTTTAAGGGTTTATAGCAATATGATAAGTAAAACTACTTTTATATATACAATAACGCTACAGTTTACAAGAAACTATGAAAAACACTTGCAATATATCAGTATATCACACTAAATAACCTATTACTCTTCTATTTAATAGCTTAATGTAATGTAAGCTACTTATAGGTGCAAATTATTCTAAGAAGAGGATTTTATACTTCAATTTGTAGGAAAACAGCTATATATCACCGATAACTAGCTAATATCATTGAAAACACTACATTTTATGGGTTTATAGCAATATGATAAGTAAAACTACTTGTATATATACAATAACGCTACAGTTTACAAGAAACTATGAAAAACGCTTGCAATATACAGTTATATCACAATAAATAACCTATTACACTTCTATTTAATAGCTTAATGTAATGTAAGCTACTTATATGTGCAAATTATTCTAAAAAGAGGATTTTATACTTCAATTTATAGGAAAACAGCTATATATCACCGATAACTAGCTAATATCTACATTTTGAAAACAGTGAAAACACTACATTATAAGGGTTTATAGCAATATGATAAGTAAAACTACTTGTATATATACAATAACGCTACAGTTTACAAGAAACTATGAAAAATACTTGCAATATACCGTTATATCACAATAAATAACCTCTTACTCTTCTTTTTAATAGCTTAATGTAATGTAAGCTACTTATCGGTTCAAATTTTTCTAAAAAGAGGATTTTATACTTCAATTTGTAGGAAAACAGCTATATATCACCGATAACTAGCTAATATCATTGAAAACACTACATTTTATGGGTTTATAGCAATATGATAAGTAACACTAATTGTATATATACAATAACGCTACAGTTTACAAGAAACTATGAAAAACGCTAGCAATATACAGTTATATCACACTAAATAACCTATTACTCTTCTATTTAATAGCTTAATGTAATGTAAGCTACTTATAGGTACAAATTATTCTAAAAAGAGGATTTTATACTTCAATTTATAGGAAAACAGCTATATATCACCGATAACTAGCTAATATAATTGAAAACACTACATTTTATGGGTTTATAGCAATATGATAAGTAACACTAATTGTATATATACAATAACGCTACAGTTTACAAGAAACTGTGAAAAACACTTAAAATATACCGTTACATAACAATAAATAACCTATTACTCTTCTATTTATTAGCTTAATGTAATGTAAGCTACTTATAGGTGCAAATTATTCTAAAAAGAGGATTTTATACTTCAATTTGTAGGAAAACAGCTATATATCACCGATAAGTAGTTAATATCATTGAAAACACTACATTTTATGGGTTTATAGCAATATGATAAGTAAAACTACTTGTATATATACAATAACTCTACAGTTTACAAGAAACTATGAAAAACGCTTGCAATACACCGTTATATCACAATAAATAACCTCTTACTCTTATATTTAATAGCTTAATGTAATGTAAGCTACTTATAGGTGCAAATTATTCTAAAAAGAGGATTTTATACTTCAATTTATAGGAAAACAGCTATTATCACCGATAACTAGCTAATATCATTGAAAACACTACATTTTATGGGTTTATAGCAATATGATAAGTAAAAACTACTTGTATATATACAGTAACGCTACAGTTTACAGAAACTATGAAAAACGCTTTTGCAATATACAGTTATATCACAATAAATAACCTCTTACTCTTTTATTTAATACCTTATGTAATGTAACTACTTATAGGTGGCAATTAATTCTAAAAAGAGATGGTAATACTTCAATTTGTATGAAAACAGCTAGATATCACCGATACTATCGAACTCATTAAACACATTTTGAGGGTATAACCATTATCATAAATAAATAGTTCCTTCTATTAATGATATAACACACAATTAACAAGAAACTATGAAAAACACATATAATATACAATTGTATCACAATATAGACTCCACTCTCAAACTCCTATTATAAGTTCTTACAGTAGTTTAAAATTAGAAATTTCTAACGCAAACAACTATACTACAACATTTTGAATTTCTCTCTCAAAAAAGGCTGGGAATATGTTCATTTTCGACATTTTTTAGCTCAATATAAAAATACATTAAAACACTCAAAAACAACGTTGTTTTTGAAGAATAAAATTGATACATAAAATTTTATGAAAAATACCTATTTTAAAACCTCTTAATATATAAAATTAGTTGTGGAAAAGTGCTGAATAATGTCAATTTTGACATTTTAAGGCTTTTCCAAAAAGCATTAAAATACTTGCAAAAACACTGTTTTAAAGATTAAAATTGATATCTAAATTTTCAATGAAAATGCATATTTTTTAGCTCATAACATTGTAGAATAATATAGTTTGTGTAAAAAGTGCTGAATAATGTCAAATTTCGACATTTTTTAAGCTTTTCCAAAAAAAAACCTGAATACTTGAAAAAATCACTGTTTTAAGATTAAAATTGATATCTAATTCATGAAAATACATATTTTTTAGCTATTAATTTTGTAAAAATATAAGTTGTAGCAAATATCAAAAGCTATTTAGCTACATATATAAAGAAATATACTTCAATGTTGTAGAAAAAAAAACCTCTTCAACTGATAACTAGCTAAAAATCATTGAATAAAAACTCATTTTAAGGGTTTTATAGCAATATGAATAAGTAAAACTACTTTTATATATACAATAACGCTACAGTTTACAGAAAACTATGAAAACACTTGCAATATATCAGTATATCACACTAAATACCTATGACTCTTCTATTTTAATATAACTTAAATGTAATTTAAGCTACTTATAGGTGCAAAATTTTTCTAAAAAGAGATTTTATTACTTGTCATTTTGTAGGAAAAACAGTTATATATCACCGATAACTAGCTAATATCATTGAAAAAACATTACATTTTTTATGGGTTTTATAGCAATATGATAAGTAAAAATAACTTGTATATATAGCATAACGTTACAGTTTACAATGAAACTATGAAAAACGCTTGGCAATATACCGTTATGATCACAATACATAACCTCTACTCTTATTTATTAGCTTAACGTATGTAAGCTACTTATAGGTGCATCTTTCTCTAAAAAGAGAATTTTATACTTTCAATATTGTAGGAAAAGAGCTATATATCCCGATAACTGAGCTATATCATTGGAAAACAGTACATTTTATGGTTTATAGCAATATGATAAGTAAAACTACTTTGTATATATCAATAACGCTACAGTTTAGCACAGAAACTATGAAAAACGCTTGTTTCAATCTACAGTTAATCACAATAATAACTTTACCTCTTCTATTTATTAGCGTGTAATGTAATGTAAGCTACTTATAGGTGCAAATTATTTCTAAAAAGAGGATTTTATACTCAATTTTGTAGAAAACAGCTCTATATCACCGATAACTAGCTAAAATAATTGAAAAGAACAACATTTTGAAGGGTATAAAGAGAGCATTATCATGAGGTACAATTCCTTCTATTAAGATATAACACAACAATTAACAAGAACTATGAAAAGACACGTATAATATACAATTGTAATCACAATATAGAGTCTCAAAGCTCACATATTAATAAGCTTCGAGTAGTTGGAAAAATAGAAATTTCTAAACGAAACAATATAAATACCACATTTTGAATTTCTCTATGCAAAAAAAGAAGGCTGCATAATATTATTTTCCGACATTTTTTAGCCCCAACAAAAAATACATTAAAACACTTGAAAAAACGTTGTTTTTAAGAATAAAAATTGATACATAATTTTCATGAAAAATACATATTTAAGCTCTTATATTATAAAATATAGTTGTGTAAATGTGCTTATAATGTCAAATTTTTTCGACATTTTTTTATCCTTTCAAAAAAACTTGAAATACTTGAAAAACCTTGTTTTAAGATTTATTTGATATCTAAATTACATGAAAAATACATCTTTTTACCTATTAATTTTGTTAAAATATAGTTTTAAACAAATATCAAAACTATTTAGCTACTATCTTAAAGAAATATACTTCAATTTAGAAAAGAAAAACTCTTCACCTGGGGGGGGGATAACTAGCTAAAATCATTGGAAACACTACTTTTTTAAGGGTTTATAGCAATATATAAGTAAAACTACTTTGTATATATACAATAACGCTACAGTTTACAAGAAACTATGAAAAACGCTTGAAAATATACAGTTATATCACATAAATAACCTCTTACTCTTTATTTAATAGCTTTTATTGGGTAATATAAGCTCCTTATAGTGCAAATTATTCTAAAAAGAGATTTTTATACTTCAATTTGTTGGACAACCCAGCTATATATCACCCGATATCTAGCTAATATCATTGAAAACACAACATTTTAATGGGTTTTAGCAATATGACAGTAAAAAATACTTGTATATATACAATAAAGCTAAGCAGTTTAGCAAGAAACTATGAAAAAACTCCTTTGCAATATACCGTTATATCACAATAAAATGAACCTATTCTCTTCATTTATTAGCTTAATGTAATGTAAAGCTACTTATAGGTGCAAATTATTCTAAAAAGTGGATTGTCATACATTCAATTTGTAGTAAATCAGCTATATATCACCGGTAACTAGCTTAATATCATTGAAAACACTACATTTTTTGGGTTTATAGCATATGATAAGTAATATACTTGTATATATACAATAACGCTACAGTTTTTTACAAGAAACTTATGAAAAACTTGCAATATACCGTTATATCAACAATAAAATAACCTCTTACTTTTTATATTTAATAGCTGAATGTAATGGTAAGCTACTTTAGGTGCAAATTATTCTAAAAGAGATTTTTACTCAATTTGTAGGAAGAACAGCTATATATCAACCGATAACTAGCTAATATCATTGAAACACAACATTTTATGGGTGGCGGGGGTGTGGGGGGGGGGGGGGGGGGGGTTTTTATTAGTCAATATGTAATAAACTACTTGTATATATACAATAACGCTACAGTTCAAGAAATTATGAAAAACGCATGCATAGACCGTTAGATCACAATAAATAAACTTTCTCTTCTATTTAATTAGCTTAATGTATGTAAGCTACTTTGGTGCAAATTATGCGAAAAAAGGATTTGTTATACTTCATTTGTAGGAAAATAGCTATATTATCACCGATAACTAGAGCTCAAATAATTGAAAAGACACATTTTGAGGGTTAAAGAGAGCATTTTCATGAGGTAATTCTTGCATTAATGATATAACACAACAATTACAAGAAACTTGAAAAATACGTATAATATACATTGTATCACAATATAGTCTCAAATTCATATTATAAGCTTAGAGTAGTTGAAAATAGAATTTCCTAAACGAAAACAACTATAATACCACCACATTTGAATTTCTCTATCAAAAAAGGGCTGAATAATATGTCAATTTTTCAGGACATTTTTTAGCCCTTCAAAATACATTAAACACTTGAAAAAACGTTGTTTTTAGGATAAAATTGATACATAAATTCACATGAAAAATACATATTTTAAGGGCCCTTAATATTATAAATATAGTGTGTAAAATTTCTGAATAATGTCAGATTTTGACAATTATAAGGCTTTCAAAAATGCATTAAAATACTTGAAAAAACGTTGTTTTTAGGATTAAAAATTGATACCTAAATTTCATGAAAATGCATATTTTTAGCTCCATAACATTGTAAATTAGTTGTGTAAAAGTGCTGAATAATGTCAAATTTCGACATTTTTTAGCCTTTTCAAAAACATTGAGATACTTGAAAAAACATTGTTTTAAGATTAAAATTGATATCTAAATTTCATGAAAAATACATATTTTAAGCTATTAATTTTGTAAAATATGTTGTAAGCAAATATCCAAAGCTCTTTAGCTACATATAAAAAGAAATATACTTCAATTTGTAGAAAAAAAAAACTCTTCATGATAACTGCTAAAATCCATTGAAAACACTACATTTTAGGGTTTATAGCAATATGAAAGTAAAACTACTTGTATATATACATAACGCACAGTTTTTACAAGAAACTATGAAAAACACTTGTCTATACCGTTATATCACAATAAATAACCTCTTACTCTTCATTTATAGCTTAATGTATGTTAAAAGCTACACTTATAGGTGGCAAATGTGTTCTAAAAAAAAGAGATTTTAACTTCATTTGTCGGAAAACATTTATATATCACCGATATTTAACTAATATCATTGAAAAAAACTTCATTTTATGGGTTTATAGCAATATGATAGTACAAACTATTTGTATATATACAATAACGCTACAGTTTAGCAAGAAACTATGAAAAACGCTTGGCAATATACCGTTATATCACAATAATAACCTATTACTAGTTCTATTTATTAGCCCTTAATGTAATGTAGGCTACTTATAGGTGCAATTATTTTAAAAAGCGATTTTATACATCAATTTGTAGAAAACAGCTATAATCACCGATAACTAGCTAATATCATTGAAAATACTACATTTTATGGGTTTATAGGCATATGATAAGTAAAACTACTTGTATATATACAATAACGTTACAGTTTACACGAACTCTGAAAAACGCTTGCAATATACGTTATTCACATAAATAAACCTCATACCCTCTATTTATTGCTTGAATTTAATGTAAGCTACTTATATGTGCATCTTGTCTCTAAAAAAAGAGGATTTTATAACTTCAATTGTAGGAAAACAGCTATATATCACCGATAACTAGCTATATCATTGAAACAACTACATTTATGGCTTTATAGCAATATGATAAATAAAACGACTTGTTATATACAATAATGCTACTGTTTACAAGAAACTATGAAAACACGCTTGCAAATATAACAGTTATAATCACCTAAATAGCCTATTACTCTTCTATTTTAATACTTAATGGTATGTAAGCTACTTATAGGTGCAAATTATTCTAAAAAGAGGATTTTATACTTCAATTTATAGGAAAACAGCTATATACACCGAACCTAGCTAATATCTTGAAAACACTACATTTGTTATGTGTTTCAGCAATATGATAAGTAAACTACTTGTAAATATACATAATAACGCTACAGGTTTACAAGAAACTATGCAAACCCTTAAAATATACAGCTATATCCAATAATAACCTATTACTCTTCTATTTATAGCTTAATGTAATGTAGCTACTTATAGGTGCAAATTATTTCTAAAGAGAGGATTTTATACTTCAATTTTGTAGGAAAAAAGCTATATATCACCGAATCTAGCTAATATCATTGAAACACAACATTTTATTGGGGTTTTATTGCATAGATGAATAAGTAAAACTACTTTATATATATATCCAATAACGCTAACATTTTACAAGAATTATGAAAAACGCTTGCAATAACAGTTATATCACAAAAATACCTCTTACTCTTTTCTATTTAATAGTTTTCTGTAATGTAAGCTACTTACAGGTGCAATTATTCTAAAAAGAGGATGTTATAACTCAATAGGTAACAAAACAGCTATATATCACCGATAACTAGTTTAATAATGATTGATACCACACATTTGTAAATGGGTTTATAGCATATGATAAGTAAAACTCTTTTATATATACAATAACGCTGTCCTACAGTTTGACAAGAAACTATGAAAAACGCTGGCAATATACCGTTATATAACAATAAATAACCTCTTACTCTTGCTATTTATAGCTTAATGTAATTTACGCTACTTATAGTGCAAATTATTCTAAAAAAAAGGATTGTATACTTCAATTGTAGAAACAGCTATATATCACCGATAACTAGCTAAATCATTGAAAGAACCTTTTGAGGGTATAAAAAGCATTATCATAAGGTAAATTCCTTCTATTAATGATATAACACAACATTAACAAGAACTATGAACAAACCGTATAAGATACAATTGTATCACAATATAGAGTCTTAAACTCGTATTATAAGCTTACAGTAGTTTAAATAGAAATTTCTACCGCAAACAAACCTAGAATACCACATTTCTGACATTTTCTATCAAAAAGTGCTGGGAATAATTCAATTTTCGAATATTTTTAGCCATTCAAAAATACATAAACACTTGAAAACGTTTTGTTTTGTAAGATAAAATTGAATACATACATTTCAATGAAAAATACATATTTTAAGCTCTTAATATTATAAAATATAGTTGGTAAAAGTGCTGGAATAATGTCAAATTTTTTGACATTTGTAAGCTTCAAAAATGCATTAAAATACTTGAAACAACGAACGTGTTTTTAGGATTAAAATTGATACCTAAATTTCATGAAAATGCATATTGTTAGCTATAACAGTATAAATTTAGTTGTGTAAAAGTTGCTGAATAATGTCAAATTTCTGACATTTTTTATCCTTTTCATTCAAAAAACATTGGGAAATACTTGAAAAAACATTGTTTTTAAGATTAAAATTGATTCTAAATTTCATGAAAAATACATATTATTAGCTATTAATTTTGTAAAATATATTGTAACAAATATCACAAAACTATTTAGCTACAAATTAAAGAAATATACTTCAATTTGCTAGAAAAAAACAACTCTTCACTTGATAAACTAGCTAAAATCATTGGAAACACTAAATTTTAAGGGTTGATATAGGCAACGATGAAAGTAAAACTACTTGTTACAATACCCTACAGTTTACAAGAAACTATGCAAAACCTTGACAATATACCGTTTATAATCACAATAAATAACCACTTACCTTCTATTAATAGCTCTTAAATGTAATGTAAGCTACTTAAATGTGCAAATTTTTCTAAAAAGAGATTTTTATACTTCATTTGTTAGGGAAAACAGTTTATATATCACCGATATTTAGCTAATATCAATGAAAAAACTACATTTTATTGGTTTATAGCAATATATAAGTAAAACTACTTGGTATATATAACATAACGCTACCGTTTACAAGAAAACTAATGAACAAAACGCTTGTAATATACCGTTATATCACAATAAATAACCTATTACTCTTCTATTTATTAGCTTAATGTATGTCAGCTACTTATAGTCTAATTATTTAAAAAGGAGGATTTTATACATCAATTTGTAGGAAAACAGCTATTTATCACGGGGGGATAACTACTAAAATCATTGAATAACACTACATTTTATGGGTTTATAGCAATATGATAAGTAAAAACTACTTATATATATACAATAACGCTACAGTTTACAAGAACTATGAAAACACGCTTGCAGTATACAGTTATATCACAATAAATAACCTCTTCTCTTCTATTAAATAGCTTATTGTAATGTAAGCTACTTATTGTGGCAAATTATTCTAAAAAGAGATTTTATACTTCAATTATAGGAAAACAGCTGATAATATCACCAATAACTAGCTAATATCATTGAAACCTTACATTTTATGGGTTTATGCAATATGATAATTAACCTCTTGTATATATACATAACTCTAGCAGTTTACAAGACTATGAAAAACCTTGGCAATACACCGTTTATATCACACATAAATAACCTGCTTTACTCTTCTATTTATTAGCTTAATGTATGTAAGCTACTTATAGTTGCAATTACTTCTAAAAAAAGGATTGTATACTTCAATTTGTAGGAAAACAGCTATATATCAACACGATAACTAGCTAAAATCATTGAAAAGAACACATTTTGAGGGGTAATAAGGCATTATCATAGGTAAATTCTTCTATTAATGATAAACACAACAATTAACAAGAAACTTGAAAACACGTATATATACAATTGTATCACATATAGAGTCTTAAACTCGTAATTAAATGAAGCTTAACAGTAGTGTTTTAAAATAGAAATTTCTAACGCCAAACAACTATAATACCACTTTGAATTTCTCTATCAAAAAAAGTGCTGAATAATGTCAATTTTCGAATTTTTTAGCCATTCAAAAATACATTAAAACACTTGAAAAAACGTTGTTTTTAAGAATAAAATTGATACATAAATTTCATGAAAAATACATATTTTAAGCTCTTAATATTATAAAATATAGTTGTGTAAAAGTGCTGAATAATGTCAAATTTTGACATTTGTAAAGCTTTCAAAAATGCATTAAAATACTTGAAAAAACGTTGTTTTTAGGATTAAAATTGATACCTAAATTTCATGAAAATGCATATTTTTAGCTCATAACATTATAAATTATAGTTGTGTAAAAGTGCTGAATAATGTCAAATTTCGACATTTTTTAGCCTTTCAAAAAAACATTGAAATACCTGAAAAAACATTGTTTTAAGATTAAAATTGATATCTAAATTTCATGAAAAATACATATTATTAGCTATTAATTTTGTAAAATATAGTTGTAACAAATATCAAAAGCTATTTAGCTACAAATATAAAGAAATATACTTCAATTTGTAGAAAAAAACAACTCTTCACTGATAACTAGCTAAAATCATTGAAAACACTACATTTTAAGGGTTTATAGCAATATGATAAGTAAAACTACTTGTATACAATAACTCTACAGTTTACAAGAAACTATGAAAAACACTTGCAATATACCGTTATATCACAATAAATAACCTCCTACTCTTCTATTTAATAGCTTAATGTAATGTAAGCTACTTAAAGGTGCAAATTTTTCTAAAAAGAGGATTTTATACTTCAATTTGTAGGAAAACAGTTATATATCACCGATATTTAGCTAATATCAATGAAAAAACTACATTTTATGGGTTTATAGCAATATTATAAGTAAAACTACTTGTATATATACAATAACGCTACAGTTTACAAGAAACTATGAAAAACGCTTGTAATATACCGTTATATCACAATAAATAACCTATTACTCTTCTATTTATTAGCTTAATGTAATGTAAGCTACTTATAGGTCTAATTATTTTAAAAAGAGGATTTTATACATCAATTTGTAGGAAAACAGCTATTTATCACCGATAACTAGCTAAAATCATTGAAAACACTACATTTTATGGGTTTATAGCAATATGATAAGTAAAACTACTTATATATATACAATAACGCTACAGTTTACAAGAAACTATGAAAAACGCTTGCAATATACAGTTATATCACAATAAATAACCTCTTACTCTTCTATTTAATAGCTTATTGTAATGTAAGCTACTTATATGTGCAAATTATTCTAAAAAGAGGATTTTATACTTCAATTTATAGGAAAACAGCTATATATCACCAATAACTAGCTAATATCATTGAAAACACTACATTTTATGGGTTTATAGCAATATGATAAGTAGAACTACTTGTATATATACAATAACGTTACAGTTTACAAGAAACTATGAAAAACGCTTGCAATATACCGTTATATCACAATAAATAACCTCTTACCCTTCTATTTATTAGCTTAATGTAATGTAAGCTACTTATAGGTGCATCTTACTCTAAAATGAGGATTTTATACTTCAATTTGTAGGAAAACAGCTATATATCACCGATAACTAGCTAATATCATTGAAAACACTACATTTTATGGGTTTATAGCAATATGATAAGTAAAACTACTTGTATATATACAATAACGCTACAGTTTACAAGAAACTATGAAAAACGCTTGCAATATACAGTTATATCACACTAAATAACCTATTACTCTTCTATTTAATAACTTAATGTAATGTAAGCTACTTATAGGTGCAAATTATTCTAAAAAGAGGATTTTATACTTCAATTTATAGGAAAACAGCTATATATCACCGATAACTAGCTAATATCATTGAAAACACTACATTTTATGGGTTTATAGCAATATGATATG
>JACEEZ010014059.1:53061-75748 GCA_016584305.1 Chionoecetes opilio
TTTCCCTTTTTTTAATAGCTTAATGTAATGTAAGCTAGTACTTATAGGTCAAATTATTCTAAAAAGAGGATTTTTATACTTCAATTTATAGGAAACAGCTATATATCCACCGATAACTAGCTAAATATCATTGAAAACACTAGATTTTATGAGTTTATAGCAATATGATAAGTAACACTAATTGTATATATACAATAACGCTACAGTTTACAAGAAACTGTGAAAAACACTTAAAATATACCGTTACATAACAATAAATAACCTATTACTCTTCTATTTATTAGCTTAATGTAATGTAAGCTACTTATAGGTGCAAATTATTCTAAAAAGAGGATTTTATACTTCAATTTGTAGGAAAACAGCTATATATCACCGATAAGTAGTTAATATCATTGAAAACACTACATTTTATGGGTTTATAGCAATATGATAAGTAAAACTACTTGTATATATACAATAACGCTACAGTTTACAAGAAACTGTGAAAAACACTTAAAATATACCGTTACATAACAATAAATAACCTATTACTCTTCTATTTATTAGCTTAATGTAATGTAAGCTACTTATAGGTGCAAATTATTCTAAAAGAGGATTTTATACTTCATTTGTAGGAAAACAGCTATATATCACCGATAAGTAGTTAATATCATTGAAAACACTACATTTTATGGGTTTATAGCAATATGATAAGTAAAACTACTTGTATATATACAATAACGCTACAGTTTACAAGAAACTATGAAAAACGCTTGCAATATACCGTTATATAACAATAAATAACCTCTTACTCTTCTATTTATTAGCTTAATGTAATGTAAGCTACTTATAGGTGCAAATTATTCTAAAAATAAGGATTGTATACTTCAATTTGTAGGAAAACAGCTATATATCACCGATAACTAGCTAAAATCATTGAAAAGAACACATTTTGAGGGTATAAAGCATTATCATAAGGTAAATTCCTTCTATTAATGATATAACACAACAATTAACAAGAAACTATGAAAAACACGTATAATATACAATTGTATCACAATATAGAATCTGAAACTCCTATTATAAGCTTACAGTAGTTTAAAATAGAAATTTCTAACGAAAACAACTATAATACCACATTTTGAATTTCTCTATCAAAAAAAGGGCTGAATAAGATCAATTTTCGACATTTTTTAGCCATTCAAAAATACATTAAAACACTTGAAAAAACGTTGTTTTAAGAATAAAATTGATACATATATTTCATGAAAAATACATATTTTAAGCTTTTAATATTATAAAATATAGTTGTGTAAAAGTTCTGAATAATGTCAAATTTTGACATTTTTAAGGCTTTTAAAAATGCATTAAAATACTTGAAAAAACGTTGTTTTTTAGGATTAAAATTGATACGTAAATTTCATGAAAATGCATATTTTTAGCTCATAACATTGTAAAATATAGTTGTGTAAAAGTGCTGAATAATGTCAAATTTCGACATTTTTTAGCCTTTCAAAAAAACATTGAAATACTTGAAAAAAAAAATTTGTTTTAAGATTAAAATTGATATCTAAATTGCATGAAAAATACATATTTTTAGCTATTAATTTTGTAAAATATAGTTGTAGCAAATATCAAAAGCTATTTAGCTACATATATAAAGAAATATACTTCAATTTGTAGAAAAAAACAACTCTTCACTGATAACTAGCTAAAATCATTGAAAACACTACAATTTTAGGGTTTATAGCAATATGATAAGTAAAACTACTTGTATATATACAATAACGCTACAGTTTACAAGAAACTATAAAAAACACTTGCAATATACCGTTATATCACAATAAATAACCTCTTACTCTTTTATTTAATAGCTTAATGTAATGTAAGCTACTTATAGGTGCAAATTTTTCTAAAAAGAGGATTTTATACATCAATTTGTAGGAAAACAGCTATATATCACCGATAACTAGCTAATATCATTGAAAACACTACATTTTATGGGTTTATAGCAATATGATAAGTAAAACTACTTGTATATATACAATAACGCTACAGTTTACAAGAAACTATGAAAAACGCTTGCAATATACCGTTAAATCACAATAAATAACCTTTACTCTTCTATTTATTAGCTTAATGTAATGTAAGCTACTTATAGGTGCAAATTATTCTAAAAAGAGGATTTTATACTTCAATTTGTAGGAAAACAGCTATATATATCACCGATAACTAGCTAATATCATTGAAAACACTACATTTTATGGGTTTATAGCAATACGATAAGTAAAACTACTTGTATATATACAATAACGTTACAGTTTACAAGAAACTATGAAAAATGCTTGCAATATACCGTTATATCACAATAAATAACCTCTTACTCTTCTATTTATTAGCTTAATGTAATGTAAGCTACTTATAGGTGCATTTTATTCTAAAAAGAGGATTTTATACTTCAATTTATAGGAAAACAGCTATATATCACCGATAACTAGCTAATATCATTGAAAACACTACATTTTATGGGTTTATAGCAATATGATAAGTAACACTAATTGTATATATACAATAACGCTACAGTTTACAAGAAACTATGAAAATGCTAGCAATATACAGTTATATCACACTAAATAACCTATTACTCTTCTATTTAATAGCTTAATGTAATGTAAGCTACTTATAGGTACAAATTATTCTAAAAAGAGGATTTTATACTTCAATTTATAGGAAAACAGCTATATATCACCGATAACTAGCTAATATAATTGAAAACACTACATTTTATGGGTTTATAGCAATATGATAAGTAACACTAATTGTATATATACAATAACGCTACAGTTTACAAGAAACTGTGAAAAACACTTAAAATATAACGTTACATAACAAATAATACCCTATTACCCTTCTATTTATTAGCTTAATGTATTACGCTACTTATAGGTGGAATTTTCTAAAAAAGGGAGAGGATTTTATACTTCAATTTGTAGGAAACAGCTATGATATCACCGTAAGGTAGTTAATATCATTGAAAACACTACATTTTTATGGGTTTATAGCAATTATAAGTAAAACTACTTGTATATACTACTAAACTCTACAGTTTACAAGAAACTATGAAAACGCTTGCAATACACCGTTATATCACAATAAATAACCTCTTACTCTTATATTAATAGCTTAATATTATGTAAGCTACTTATGGTGCAAATTGAATTCTAAAAAGAGGAGTTTATACTTCATTTATAGGAAACAGCTATCTATCAACCGATAACTAGCTATATCATGAAAACACTAACATTTTATGGTTTATAGCAATATGATAAGTAGAACTACTTGTATATATCGACCAATAACGTTACATTTACAAGAAACTATGAAAAACGCTTGCAATTATACCGTTATAGTCACAATAAATAACCTCTTTAAACCGGGGGAACTATTTTATTAGCTTAATGTAAGTAAGCTACTTATAGGTGCATCTTACTCTAACATGAGATTTTATCTTGAATTTGTAGGAAACAGCTCTATATTCACCGAATAACTAGCTAATATCATTGAACCTACTTTTATGGTTTTTATAGCAATATGATAAGTAAACTACTTTGTATATATACAATAACCTACTTTTAACAAGAAACGATGAAAAACGCTTGCAATATACGTTATATCACACTAAATAACCTATTACTCCTTCTTATTTCATAACTTATGCATTTAAGCCTAACTTTAGGTGTCAAAATATTCTAAAAGAGGATTTTATTCTTCAATTTAAGAAACAGCTGATAATATCAAGGGGGGGGGGGGGGGGGTTAACTAGCTAATATCATTGAAACACTACATTTTATGGGTTTATCGCATATGATAAGTTTAAAACTACTTTTATATTATACAGTACGCTAACAGTTTACAAGAAACTATGAAAAACGCGTTTGCAATCTACAGTTATCTCACAATAAATAACCTCTTACTCTTCTATTTAATACTTATTGTAATGTAGGCTACTTATCGTGCAAATTATTCTAAAAAGATGGAATTTTATACTTCAATTTGTAGGAAAACAGCTTATCTATCCCGATAACCTAGCTAATAATCATTGAAAACACTACATTTTATTGGTTTATAGCAATATGTAGTAAAATACTTGTTATAAGTATACCATAACGCTACAGTTTACAAGAACTATGAAAAACGCTTGCAATATACCAGTTATATCACATAAATAACCTCTTACTCTTATATTTTAATACCTTAATGTAATGTAAGCATTATAGGTGCAAATTATTCCAAAAGACATTTTATACTTAGGGCAATTGTAGAAAACAGTTATATCACCGATAACTTAGCTAATATCAATGGAAAACACAACATTTTATGGGTTTATTAGCAATATGATAAGTAAAACCTACTTGTTATATACAAGAAACGCTACAGTTGACAAGAAACTATGAAAACGCATGCAATATACAGTTTATATCACAATAAATAACCTCGTTACTCTCTATTTAATAGTTTTATTAATGTAGCTACTTATAGGTGCAATTATTTCTAAAAAGAGGATTTTATACTTCAATAATGTGGAAAACACTATATATCACCGATACACTAGCTAATATCATTGATACCCAAAATTTTTCGGGTTTATAGCAATATGATAAGTAAACTACTTGTATATATACAATACGCTTACAGTTTTACAAGGAAACATAAAAACGCTTGCAATATATCCGTTATATAACAATAATAACCTTCTTACTCTTCTATTTATTAGCTTAATGTAATGTTAAGCTACTTAAGGTGCAAATTTATTCTAAAAAAAAAAAAGGTTTGTATAGCTTCAATTGTAGGAAAACCGGCTATATATCACCGATAACTAACTAAATGCATTGAAAAGAACACATTTTGGGAGGGTATATAGCATTATCATACAGGTAAATTCCCTTCTATTACTTGATATAACACAACATTAACAAGAAACTATGAAAACACGTAATAATATACAATTGTATCACAATATAGAGTCCTAAAACTCGTATTATTCAGCTTACAGTATTCAAATAGAAATTTCTAACGCAAACCACCTATAATACCACGTTGAATTTCTCTATCAAAAAAGGGCTGATAATGTCATTTTCGACATTTTTTTAGCCATTCAAAAATCACATTAACAACACTTGAAAAAAACGTTGCTTTTAAGATAAAATTGATACATAATTTCATGAAAAAAACATATTTTGTAAGCTCTTTAATATTATAAAATATAGTTTGTGTAAAAGTGCTGAATAAATGTCAATTTTGACATTTTACGGCTTTCAAAATGCATTAAATTACTTGAAAAAACGTTGTTTTTAGGATTAACATTATACCTAAATTTCCATGAAAATGCATATTTCTGCTCATACATTGTAAATATCGTTGTGTAAAGTGGCTGAATAATTCCACTTTCGACATTTTTTAGCCTTTCAAAAAAACAGTGAAATACTTGAGAAAACATTGTTTTTAATATTTAGAAATTGATATCTTAATTTTCATGAAAAATATATATTTTTAGCTATTAATTTTTGTAAAATATAGTGTAGCAAATATCAAAAGCTATTTAGCTACATCTTTTAAAGAAATATACTTCAATTTGTGAAACAACAACTATTCACTGATTAACTAGCTAAACATTCATTGAAAACACTACATTTTTTAAGGGTTTATAGCAAAATGATATAAACTACTTGTATATTACAATACGCTTACCGTTTACAAGAACTATGAAAAACACTTGCAATATACGTTATATCACAATAATAACCTCTTGACTCTTCTATTTAATAGCTAATGTAATGTAAGCTACTTTGGTGCAAATTTTTCTAAAAAGAGGATTTTATCACTTCAAATTTGTAGGAAACATTTATATATCACCGATAACTAGCTAATAACATTGAAAACACTACATTTATGGGTTTATAGCATATGATAAGTAACCTACTTGTATATATACAATACGCTACAGTTTACAAGACCTATGAAAAACGCCTGCAATATACAGTTATTCACACTAAATAACCTATTACTCTCTATTTATAACTTAATGTACTGTAAGCACTTATAGGTACAATTATTCTAAAAGAGGATTTTATACTTCAATTGATAGGAAAACAGCTATTATCACCGATACACTAGCTAAGATCATTGAAAAACACTACATTTTATGGGTTTATAGCAACAATAAGTAAACTACTTTTATTAGATACACTAACGTTACGTTTACAAAGAACTAATGAAAAATCTTGCAATAACCGTTATAATCACATAAATAACCTCTTTACTCTCTTCTTTTATTAGCTTAATGTAATGTAAGCTACTTATAGGTGCATTTTAATTCTAAAAAGAGATTTTATACTTCACTTTGTAGGAAACAGCTATATATCAACCGAGAACTAGCTAATATCATTGAAAACCTACATTTTTTATGGTTTATAGCAATATGATAAGTAAAACTACTTTTAGATATACATAACGCTACAGTGTACAAGAAACTATGAAAAAAACCGCTAGCAATATAAAGTTATATCACACTAAATAACCTATTACTCTTCTATTTAATAGCTTATGTAAGTAGCTACTTATAGGTACAATTATTCTAAAAAAGAGAGGAGGATTTTATACTTCATTTTATAGGAAGAATCAGCTATTATATCATCACAAATACTTAGCTAATACCATTGAAAACACTAGATTTTATGAGTTATAGCAATATGAATAAGTAACACTAATTTGTATATATACAATAACGCTACGTTTTTTTAAAAAACAAGAAAAAAAAAACTGTAAAAACACTTAAATATACCGTTACATAACAATAAAATAACCTATTACTCTTCTATTTATTACCTTAATGTTATGTACGCTCTTATAGGTGCAAATTATTCCTAACAAGAGGATTTTATACTTCAATTGGTAGGAAAACAGCTATATATCCCGGATACGTAGTTAATTCATTGCAAACACTACATTTTATGGTTTTAGCAATATGATAAGTAAACTACTTTGTAATATATACAGTACGCTACAGTTTACAAGAAACTATGAAAAACGCTTGAATATACCGTTATAATCACAATAAATAACCTCTTTACTCTTATATTTTAATATCTTATGTATGTAAGCTACTTATAGGTGCAAATTATTCTAAAAAGAGGATTTTTTATACTTCAATTTGTAGGAAAACAGCTATTATCTCACCGATAACTAGCTATATCATGGAAAACACTACATTTTTTATTGGTTAGTATCAATATGATAAAGTAAAAACTACTTTATATATATACAATAACGCTAAAGCTTTTACAAGAAACTATGAAAACGCTTGCAATAACCGTTTATATAACAAAATAACCTATTAATCTTCTATTATCAGCTTAATGTAATGTAAGCTACTTATAGGTGCAGAATTTTCAAAAAAAAGATTGTATACTTCAATTTGTAGAAACAGCTATATATCACCGATACTAATGCTAAAATCATTGAAAAGAACAACATTTTAGATTAGTTTTTTTATTTGTTTATTTTAATTATTTTTTTTGTATACAAGCATTATCATAAGGTAAATTCCTTCTATTAATGATAGCCACAACAATTAACAAGAGCATGAAAAAACACGTAATAATATGACAATTGTATCACAATATAGAATCTGAACTCCTATTATAAGCTCAGTAAGTTTAAAATAGTAAATTTTCTAACGAACAACTATATATCACTTTGAATTTCCTCTTCAAAAAAAAAGGGGGGGGCTGGAATATGTCATTTCGTCGACATTTTTTAGCCATATCAAAACATTACAACACTTGAAAAACGTTGTTTTAAGAATAAAATTGATACATATTTATCATGAAAATACATATTTTAAGCTTTTAATATTATAAAATAAAGTTTGTAAAAGTGCTGATAATGTCAAATTTTTGACATTTTTAAGGCTTTTAAAAATGCATTAAAATACTTGAAAAAACGTTGTTTTTTAGGATTAAAATTGATACCTAAATTTCATGAAAATGCATATTTTTAGCTCATAACATTGTAAAATATAGTTGTGTAAAAGTGCTGAATAATGTCAAATTTCGACATTTTTTAGCCTTTCAAAAAAACATTGAAATACTTGAAGAAAAAAATTTGTTTTAAGATTAAAATTGATATCTAAATTGCATGAAAAATACATGTTTTTAGCTATTAATTTTGTAAAATATAGTTGTAGCAAATATCAAAAGCTATTTAGCTACATATATAAAGAAATATACTTCAATTTGTAGAAAAAAAAAACTCTTCACTGATAACTAGCTAAAATCATTGAAAACACTACATTTTTAGGGTTTATAGCAATATGATAAGTAAAACTACTTGTATATATACAATAACGCTACAGTTTACAAGAAACTATAAAAAACACTTGCAATATACCGTTATATCACAATAAATAACCTCTTACTCTTTTATTTAATAGCTTAATGTAATGTAAGCTACTTATAGGTGCAAATTTTTCTAAAAAGAGGATTTTATACATCAATTTGTAGGAAAACAGCTATATATCACCGATAACTAGCTAATATCATTGAAAACACTACATTTTATGGGTTTATAGCAATATGATAAGTAAAACTACTTGTATATATACAATAACGTTACAGTTTACAAGAAACTATGAAAAACGCTTGCAATATACCGATATATCACAATAAATAACCTCTTACTCTTCTATTTATTAGCTTAATGTAATGTAAGCTACTTATAGGTGCATCTTTCTCTAAAAAGAGGATTTTATACTTCAATTTGTAGGAAAACAGCTATATATCACCGATAACTAGCTAATATCATTGAAAACACTACATTTTATGGGTTTATAGCAATATCATAAGTAAAACTACTTGTATATATACAATAACGCTACAGTTTACAAGAAACTATGAAAAACGCTTGCAATATACAGTTATATCACAATAAATAACCTATTACACTTCTATTTAATAGCTTAATGTAATGTAAGCTACTTATATGTGCAAATTATTCTAAAAAGAATATTTTATACTTCAATTTATAGGAAAACAACTATATATCACCGATAACTAGCTAATATCATTGAAAACACTACATTTTATGGGTTTATAGCAATATGATAAGTAAACTACTTAAAAATGACATAAGAAATTAAAACCCTACATTTAACCCTATATTAACAAATAACTTAGGNAAGTATATACAAAAAAACTTTCTTGATATATCAAACGCTACAGTTACAAGAAACTATGAAAAACGCTTGCAATATACCGTTATATCACAATTAATAACCTCTTACTCATATATTTAATAGCTTAATGTAATGTAAGCTATTATAGATGCAAATTATTCTAAAAAGAGGATTTTATACTTCAATTTGTAGGAAAACTGCTATATATCACTGATAACTAGCTAATATCATTGAAAACACTACATTTTATGGGTTTATAGGAATATGATAAGTAAAAATACTTGTATATATACAATAACGCTTCAGTTTACAAGAAACTATGAAAAACGCTTGCAATTTTACATTTATATTACAATAAATAACCTTTACTCTTCTATTTAATACTTTATGTAATGAAAAGCTACTTAAAGGTGCAAATTATTCAAAAAAGGGGGATTTTATACTTCAATTGTAGGAAAACAGCTATATATCACCGATAACTAGCTAATATCATTGAAAACACAACATTTTATGGGTCTATAGCTATATGATAAGTAAAACTACTTGTGTATAATAACGCTACAGTTTACAAGAAACTGTGAAAAACGCTTGCAATATACAGTTATATCACAATAAATAACCTCTTACTCTTCTATTTAATAGCTTTATGTAATGTAAGCTACTTATAGGTGCAAATTATTCTAAAAAGAGGATTTTATACTTCAATTTGTAGTAAAACAGCTATATATACCGAAAAACTAGCTAATATCATTGAAAACACAACATTTTATGGGTTTATAGCAATAAGATATGTAAAACTATTTGTATATATACAATAACGCTACAGTTTACAAGAAACTATGAAAAACACTTGCAATATACCGTTATATCACAAAAATAACCTCTTTAATCTCTATTTATAGTTAATGTAATGTAAGCTACTTATAGGTGCAAATTTTTCTTAAAAAGAGGATTTTATACTTCAATTTGTAGGAAAACAGTTATATATCACCGATATTTAGCTAATATCATTGAAAAACACACATTTTAGGGTTTATAGCAATATGATAAGGAAAACTATTTGTATATATACAATAACGCTACAGTTACAAGAAAACTATGAAAAACGCTTGCAATATACAGTTATATCACAATAAATTTAACCTCTTACTCTTTTTTTAATAGCTTAATGTAATGTAAGCTATTATATGTGCAAATTATTCTAAAAAGAGGATTTTATACTTAATTTATGGAAAACAGCTATATATCACCGATAACTAGCTAATATCATTGAAAAAAACTAAATTTTATGGGTTAAGCAATATGAAAGTTAAAACTAATTGTATATATACAAAACCGCTACAGTTTACAATTTTCTTTTTTTTTGAAAAACTAGATATAACGCTTGCAATATACAGTTATATCACAATAAATAACCTATTACACCTTCTATTTAATAGATTAATGTAATGTAAGCTACTTATATGTGCAAATTATTCTAAAAAAGAGGAGTTTTATACCTCAATTTATAGGAAAACAGCTATATATCACCGAATAAACTAGCTAATATCATTGAAAAACATACATTTTATGGGTTATAGCAATATGATTAAGTAAAAATACTGTATTATAACTAATAACGCGACATTTACAAGAAACTAGGAAAAAACGCTTGGCAAATATACCGTTATATCACAATAAATAACCTATTACTCTTCTATTGATTAGCTATGTAATGTAAGCTACTCTAGTGGCAAAATATATTAAAAAGAGGATTTTCTACTTCAATTTGTAGGGAAAAAACAGCTATATAGCACCGATAACTAGATAATATCATGAAAACAATACATTTTATGGCGTTTATAGCAATATGATAAGTAAAAATACTTTTATATATACAATAAACGCTACAGTTTACAAGGAGAAACTATGAAAACGCTTGCATATACCGTTATATCACAATAAATAACCTATACTCTTCTATTTTATTAGATTAATGTAATGATAAGCTACTTATAGTGCAATTGTACTAAAAAAAAGGATTGTATACTTCAACATTTGTAGGAAAACAGCTATATATCCGGATAACTAGCTAAATCATTGAAAAAGAAACACATTTTGAGGTATAAAGGCATTATAATAAGGTAAATTCCATCTCTAATGATATACACAACACTTAACAAGAAACTATGAAAAAACACGTATAATATACAATTGTATCACAATATAGAGTCTTCAAACTCCTATTATAAGCTTACAGTAGTTTAATATAGAACTTCTAACGCAACCAACATAATACCAACATTTTGAATTTCTCTATCAACAAAAGGCTGGAATAATGGTCAATTTCGACATTTTTAGCCTTCAAAATACATTAAAACACTGAAAAAAACCTTGTTTTAAGAATAATATTGGATACATAAAATTTCATGAAAAACTACATATTTAAGCTCTTATATTAAAAATTAGTTGTGTAAAAGTGCTGAATAATGTTCAAATTTGACAAATTTAAGGCTTCAAAAATTTTTGCATTAAAATACTTAAAAAAACGTTGTGTTTTTAGGATTAAAATGGATACCTAAATTTCATGAATAAGCATATTTTTAGCTCATAACAGTGTATAAAATATAGTTGTGTAAAAGTGCTGAATAATGTCACATTTCGACCATTTTTAGCCTTTCAAAAAAACATAGAAAATACTTGAAAAAACATTGTTTTCAAGATTAAAATTGATATCTAAAATTCATGAAAAATACATATTTTTAGCTATTGATTTTGTAAAATATAGTTGTAGCAAAATCAAAGCTATTTAGCTACATATTTAAAGAAATTATACTTCAATTTGTAGAAGGAAAAAAACTCTTCACTGATAACTAGCTTAAATCATTGAAAACACTACATTTTAAGGGTTTATAGCAATATGATAAGTTAAAAACTACTGTATACATACAATAACGCTACAGTTTACAAGAAACTATGAAACAACACTTGCAATATACCGTTATATCACAATAAATAACCTCTTACTCTTCTCATTAATAGCTAATGTAATGTAAGCTACTTATAGGTGCAAATTTCTAATAAAAAGAGGATTTTATACTTAATTTGTAGGCAAACAGTTATTATATCACCGTATATTTAGCTAATATCATTGAAAACACTACATTTTAGGGTTTATAGCAAGATGATAAGGGAAAACTATTTTGTATATATACAATAAAATCTTACGCTAAAGTTACAAGAAACTATGAAAAAACGCTTGCAATAACAGTATAATCACAATAAATAACCTCTCACGCTTTCTATTTAAATAGTTTTATGTAATGTAAGCTACTTATAGGTGCAAATTCATTCTAAAAAGAGGATTGTATACTTCAATTGTAGGAAACACAGCTATATCTCAACCGATAACTCAGATAAACTCATTGAAAAGAAACACATTTTGAGGGTATAAAGCATTATCATAAGGTACATTCCTTCTATTAATGATTATAACAAACAATTAAACAGAAACTATGAAAAACACATATAATATTACAATTGTATTCACAATATAGACTCTAAAACTCCTATTTACGCTTACAGTAGTTAAATAGAAATTCTAACGAAAACAACGTATATACAACATTTTGAATTTCTCTATCAAAAAAAGGCTGAATAATGTCAATTTTCGACATTTTTTTAGCTCATTAAAAAAAAACATTGAAAAACAAATCAAAACCCGTTGTTTTTAAGAATAAAATGATACATAAATTTCATGAAATATACATATTTTAAACTCTTAAATTATAAAATATAGTTGTGTAAAAGTGCTGAATAATGTAAAATTTGATATTTTAAGGCTTTCCAAAATGATTAAATACTGTGAAAAAACGTTGTTTTTAGGATTAAAATTGATACCTAAATTTCATGAAAATGCATATATATAGCTCATAACATTGTAAAATATAGTTGTGTAAAAGTGCTGAATAATGTCAAATTTCGACATTTTTTAGCTTTTCAAAAAAACATTGAAATACTTGAAAAAACACTGTTTTAAGATTAAAATTGATATCTAAATTTCATGAAAAATACATATTTTTAGCTATTAATTTTGTAAAATATAGTTGTAGCAAATATCAAAAGCTATTTAGCTACATATATAAAGAAATATACTTCAATTTGTAGAAGAAAAAAAACTCTTCACTGATAACTAGCTAAAATCATTGAATACACTACATTTTAAGGGTTTATAGCAATATGATAAGTAAAACTACTTTTATATATACAATAACGCTACAGTTTACAAGAAACTATGAAAAACACTTGCAATATATCAGTATATCACACTAAATAACCTATTACTCTTCTATTTAATAGCTTAATGTAATGTAAGCTACTTATAGGTGCAAATTTTTCTAAAAAGAGGATTTTATACTTCAATTTGTAGGAAAACAGTTATATATCACCGATAACTAGCTAATATCATTGAAAACATTACATTTTATGGGTTTATAGCAATATGATAAGTAAAACTACTTGTATATATACAATAACGCTACAGTTTACAAGAAACTATGAAAAACGCTTGCAATATACAGTTATATCACAATAAATAACCACTTACTCTTCTATTTAATAGCTTATTGTAATGTAAGCTACTTATAGGTGCAAATTATTCTAAGAAGAGGATTTTATACTTCAATTTGTAGGAAAACAGCTATATATCACCGATAACTAGCTAATATCATTGAAAACACTACATTTTATAGGTTTATAGCAATATGATAAGTAAAACTACTTGTATATATACAATAACGCTACAGTTTACAAGAAACTATGAAAAACGCTTGCAATATACAGTTATATCACAATAAATAACCTATTACACTTCTATTTAATAGCTTAATGTAATGTAAGCTACTTATATGTGCAAATTATTCTAAAAAGAGGATTTTATACTTCAATTTATAGGAAAACAGCTATATATCACCGATAACTAGCTAATATCATTGAAAACACTACATTTTATGGATTTATAGCAATACGATAAGTAAAACTACTTGTATATATACAATAACGTTACAGTTTACAAGAAACTATGAAAAATGCTTGCAATATACCGTTATATCACAATAAATAACCTCTTACTCTTCTATTTATTAGCTTAATGTAATGTAAGCTACTTATAGCTAAATCTTACTCTAAAAAGAGGATTTTATACTTCAATTTGTAGGAAAACAGCTATATATCACCGATAACTAGCTAATATCATTGAAAACACTACATTTTATGGGTTTATAGCAATATGATAAGTAAAACTACTTGTATATATACAATAACGCTACAGTTTACAAGAAACTATGAAAAACGCTTGTAATATACAGTTATATCACAATAAATAACCTATTACTCTTCTATTTAATAGCTTAATGTAATGTAAGCTACTTATAGGTGCAAATTATTCAAAAAAGAGGATTTTATACTACAATTTATAGGAAAACAGCTATATATCACCGATAACTAGGTAATATCATTGAAAACACTACATTTTATGGGTTTATAGCAATATGATAAGTAAAACTACTTGTATATATACAATAACGCTACAGTTTACAAGA
The DNA here is from genome assembly GCA_016584305.1 of Chionoecetes opilio. Classification (NCBI taxonomy): domain Eukaryota; kingdom Metazoa; phylum Arthropoda; class Malacostraca; order Decapoda; family Majidae; genus Chionoecetes; species Chionoecetes opilio. The sequence continues at coordinate 67,852 of JACEEZ010014059.1, forward strand.
CACTATGAAAAACGCCTGCAATATACAGTTATATCACAATAAATAACCTCTTACTCTTCTATTTAATAGGTTATTGTAATGTAAGCTACTTATAGGTGCAAATTATTCTAAAAAGAGGATTTTATACTTCAATTTGTTGGAAAACAGCTATATATCACCGATATCTAGCTAATATCATTGAAAACACAACATTTTATGGGTTTATAGCAATATGATAAGTAAAACTACTTGTATATATACAATAACGCTACAGTTTACAAGAAACTATGAAAAACGCTTGCAATATACAGTTATATCACAATAAATAACCTATTACACTTCTATTTAATAGCTTAATGTAATGTAAGCTACTTATATGTGCAAATTATTCTAAAAAGAATATTTTATACTTCAATTTATAGGAAAACAGCTATATATCACCGATAACTAGCTAATATCATTGAAAACACTACATTTTATGGGTTTATAGCAATATGATAAGTAAAACTACTTGTATATATACAATAACGCTACAGTTTACAAGAAACTATGAAAAACGCTTGCAATATACCGTTATATAACAATAAATAACCTCTTACTCTTCTATTTATTAACTTAATGTAATGTAAGCTACTTATAGGTGGAAATTATTCTAAAAAGAGGATTTTATACTTCAATTTATAGGAAAACAGCTATATATCACCGATAACTAGCTAATATCATTGAAAACACTACATTTTATGGGTTTATAGCAATACGATAAGTAAAACTACTTGTATATATACAATAACGTTACAGTTTACAAGAAACTATGAAAAATGCTTGCAATATACCGTTATATCACAATAAATAACCTCTTACTCTTCTATTTATTAGCTTAATGTAATGTAAGCTACTTATAGGTGCATTTTATTCTAAAAAGAGGATTTTATACTTCAATTTATAGGAAAACAGCTATATATCACCGATAACTAGCTAATATCATTGAAAACACTACATTTTATGGGTTTATAGCAATATGATAAGTAACACTAATTGTATATATACAATAACGCTACAGTTTACAAGAAACTATGAAAAACGCTAGCAATATACAGTTATATCACACTAAATAACCTATTACTCTTCTATTTAATAGCTTAATGTAATGTAAGCTACTTATAGGTACAAATTATTCTAAAAAGAGGATTTTATACTTCAATTTATAGGAAAACAGCTATATATCACCGATAACTAGCTAATATCATTGAAAAACCCAAAATTTTAGGGTTTATACCCAATTTATAATTTAAAAAATTAATTGTAAAATATACAATAACTTTCCCAAGTTTAAAAAGGAAAAATAAAAAAAAGCTTGCAATAAGAATACACAAAAAATAACCTCTTCTCTTCTATTTATTAGCTTAATGTTTTGAAAGCTACTTATAGGTGCAACTTTTCCCCTAAAAAGAGGATTTATATTTCCAATTTGTAGGAAAAAACAGCAATATTCCCCGTTTAACTAGCTAAAAATCATTGAAAAAAATAAAATTTAGGGGTTTATAGAATATCAAAAGTAAAACAATTTGTTATAACAATAACGCTACAGTTTACAAGAAACTATAAAAAACCCCCCCCCTTGCCAATCCGGGTTAATCACACTAAAAAAACCTATTCCCTTTTCTATTTAAAGTTAATGTAAATGTAGGTACTTTGGTGAAAATTTTTTCAAAAAAGAGGTTTGTTATATTTTCCAATTATAGGAAAACAGCTTATTTTCACCGATAAATAGCTAATATCTTTAAAAAAACACAAATTTTTATGGGTTTTAGCAATAGATAAGTAAAAAAACCCGTATATAAAAAACGTTACAGTTTAAAAGGGAAACTTTTTAAAAAACGCTTGCAAAAAACCCCTTTATATCACAAAAATAACCTCAAACTCTTCTTTTTATTACCCTTAAAGTAATGTAAGCTACTTAAAAGGTGCAAATTTTTCTAAAAAGAGGTTTTTTATATTTTCAATTTGTGGGGAAAACAGCTTTTAATCCCCGATAACTAGCAAAAATCATTGAAAACACTACTTTTTGGGGGTTTTTAAGAAAATATGAAAAAGTAAAAAAAAATTGTTTAATTTTTTACAAAAAACGCTACATTTTCAAGAAATATGAAAAACGTTGCAAATACCGTTTAAAAAATTTAAAAACCTTTTAATTTTCCCTATTTATCAGCCTTAATGTAATGAAGCTACTTTTTAGGTGAAAATTTATTCTAAAAAAAAGGTTGTATACTTAAAATTGTAGGAAAACAAAATTTTTAAATAAACCGAAAACTAGCAAAAAATCTTGAAAAGAACCATTTGAGGTTTAAAAGCATTATTAAGGTAAATTTCCCTTCTATAATGATTTTAACACAAAAAAATTAAAAAAGAAACAAATGAAAAACACGTATAATATACAATTGTAACAATAAGAATCTAAAACTCCTATTCTAAGTTTCCCAGTAGCTTAAAAATAAAAAATTTCAAAACCGAAAAAAAACTAAAAATACCACATTTTAAAATTTCTCTATCAAAAAAAGGGCTGAATAATGTAATTTTTCCATTTTTTTAAGCCTTTCCCAAAAAATACATTAAAACATTTGAAAAAAACGTTTTTTTAAGAAAAAAATTTTTGATACATATTTTTCTTAAAAAAATACATTTTTTTAAAGTTTTTTAATATTTTTAAAATATATTTTGTGTAAAAAGTGCTGAATAATGTCAAATTTTTAAACTTTTTTAAGGCTTTTAAAACATTAAAAACGGGGAAAAAAAGTTTTTTTTTTAGGTTTTAAAAATTTGTACGAAATTTTCCATGAAAAGCATATTTTTAGTTTCCAAACATTGAAAAAAAATATTTGGGTTGTAAAAAGTGTAAAATTAATGTAAAAATTTCAAAATTTTTTTACCCTTTTCAAAAAAAACTTTTGAAATACTTGAAAAAAAAAATTTTTTTTAGGTTTAAAAATTGTTTATCAAAAATTGCATAAAAAAAACATTTTTTTTAGCTATTAATTTTTAAAAATATATTTGTAGAAAATTTAATCAAAAGCTTTTTAGCACTATAAAAGAAATATATTTCAATTTGTAGAAAGAAAAAAAAATTTTCCCCTTAAAAATAGTTTAAAATCTTTGGGAAAAAACCCCAAAATTTTTAGGGTTTTAAAATTTAAGCAATAAAATAAGTAAAATACTTGTAATATACAAAAAAGGGGTACAGTTTAAAAAGAAAACCTAAAAAAAAACACTCCCAAATACCGTTATTCACAATAAAAAACCCTCTTACTCTTTTATTTAATAGTTTAAAGAAAAAGTAAGCTACTTTGGGTTGCAAATTTTTCAAAAAAGGAGGTTTTTTCTTACTTTTTAAAATTTTTTTGTAGGGAAAAAACTATAATCCCCGAAAAACTAGCTAATATCATGAAAACATACATTTTATGGGTTTTAGAAAATATGATAAGAAAAAATCCTTGTAATAAAACAATAACGTTACATTTTCCCAAAAAAATTTTAAAAAACGCTTCCCAAAATCCCGGGAATAATCACAAATAAAAACCTCCTCTTTTTTATTTATTAGTTTTAATGTAATGTAAGCATTTATAGGTGCATTTTTTTCTCTAAAAAAGGATTTTATTTTAAAATTTGTAGGAAAACAGCTATATACCCCGAAAAACCCTTAGCTAATATCATTGAAAACACTACATTTTATGGGTTTATAGCAATATCATAAGTAAACTACTTGTATATATACAATAACTACAGTTTACAAGAACTATGAAAACCGCTTGCAATAACAGTTATATCACACTAAATAACCTATTACTCTTCTATTTAATAGCTTAATGTAATGTAGGCTACTTATAGGTGCAAATTATTCTAAAAAGAGGATTTTATATTTCCAATTTATAGGAAAACAGCTAATATCACCGATAACTACTAATATCATTAAAAACACTACATTTTATGGGTTTATAGCAATATGATAAGTAAAACAACTTGTATATATACAAAACGTTACAGTTTACAAGAAACTATGAAAAACGCTTGCAATATACCGTTATATCACAATAAATAACCTCTTATTCTTCTATTTATTACTTAATGTAATGTAAGCTACTTATAGGTGCAAATTATTCTAAAAAGAGGATTTTATACTTCAATTTGTAGGAAAACAGCTATATATCCCCGATAACTAGCTAATATCATTGAAAAACTACATTTTATGGGTTATAGAAATATGATAAGTAAAATACTTGTATATATACAATAACGCTACAGTTTACAAGAAACTATGAAAAACGCTAAATATATACCGTTATATCACAATTAATAACCTCTTACTCATATTTTTAAATAGCAAAAATAATGTAAAGCTACTTAAGGTGCAAATTATTCTAAAAAAGGGTTTTTTATACTTCAATTTGTAAGAAAACAGCTATATATCACCGATAACTAGCTAATATCATTGAAAACACAACATTTTATGGTTTATAGAATATGATAAGTAAAACTACTTGTATATATACAATAACGCTACAGTTTACAAGAAACTATGAAAAACGTTTGGGCAATACACAGTTATATCACAATAAAAAACCCCTTTAACTCTTCTATTTAATAGCTTTATGTAATGTAGCTACTTATAGGGGGCAATTTATTCTAAAAAGGATTGTATACTTCAATTTGTAGGAAAACAGCTATATATCACCGATAACTAGCTAAACTCATTGAAAAGAACACATTTTGAGGGTATAAAGCATTATCATAAGGTAAATTCCTTCTATTACTGATATAACACAACAATTAACAAGAAACTATGAAAAACACGTATAATATACAATTGTATCACAATATAGAGTCTCAAACTCGTATTATAAGCTTACAGTAGTTTAAAATAGAAATTTCTAACGCAAACAACTATAATACCACATTTTGAATTTCTCTATCAAAAAAAGGGCTGAATAATGTCAATTTTCGACATTTTTTAGCCATTCAAAAATACATTAAAACACTTGAAAAAACGTTTTCTTTTTTAAAAAAAAATTGATACATAAATTTCATGAAAAATACATATTTTAAGCTCTTAATATTATAAAATATAGTTGTGTAAAAGTGCTGAATAATGTCAAATTTTGACATTTTTAAGGCTTTCAAAAATGCATTAAAATACTTGAAAAAACGTTGTTTTTAGGATTAAAATTAATACCTAAATTTCATGAAAATGCATATTTCTAGCTCATAACATTGTAAAATATAGTTGTGTAAAAGTGCTGAATAATGTCAAATTTCGACATTTTTTAGCCTTTCAAAAAAACATTGAAATACTTGAAAAAACATTGTTTTAAGATTAAAATTGATATCTAAATTTCATGAAAAATATATATTTTTAGCTATTAATTTTGTAAAATATAGTTGTAGCAAATATCAAAAGCTATTTAGCTACATATTTAAAGAAATATACTTCAATTTGTAGAAAAAAACAACTCTTCACTGATAACTAGCTAAAATCATTGAAAACACTACATTTTAAGGGTTTATAGCAAAATGATAAGTAAAACTACTTGTATATATACAATAACGCTACAGTTTACAAGAAACTATGAAAAACACTTGCAATATACCGTTATATCACAATAAATAACCTCTTACTCTTCTATTTAATAGCTTAATGTAATGTAAGCTACTTATAGGTGCAAATTTTTCTAAAAAGAGGATTTTATACTTCAATTTGTAGGAAAACAGTTATATATCACCGATAACTAGCTAATATCATTGAAAACACTAAATTTTATGGGTTTATAGCAATATGATAAGTAAAACTACTTGTATATATACAATAACGCTACAGTTTACAAGACACTATGAAAAACGCCTGCAATATACAGTTATATCACACTAAATAACCTATTACTCTTCTATTTAATAACTTAATGTAATGTAAGCTACTTATAGGTACAAATTATTCTAAAAAGAGGATTTTATACTTCAATTTATAGGAAAACAGCTATATATCACCGATAACTAGCTAATATCATTGAAAACACTACATTTTATGGGTTTATAGCAATACAATAAGTAAAACTACTTGTATATATACAATAACGTTACAGTTTACAAGAAACTATGAAAAATGCTTGCAATATACCGTTATATCACAATAAATAACCTCTTACTCTTCTATTTATTAGCTTAATGTAATGTAAGCCACTTATAGGTGCATTTTATTCTAAAAAGAGGATTTTATACTTCACTTTGTAGGAAAACAGCTATATATCACCGATAACTAGCTAATATCATTGAAAACACTACATTTTATGGGTTTATAGCAATATGATAAGTAAAACTACTTGTATATATACAATAACGCTACAGTTTACAAGAAACTATGAAAAACGCTAGCAATATACAGTTATATCACACTAAATAACCTATTACTCTTCTATTTAATAGATTAATGTAATGTAAGCTACTTATAGGTACAAATTATTCTAAAAAGAGGATTTTATACTTCAATTTATAGGAAAACAGCTATATATCACCGATAACTAGCTAATATCATTGAAAACACTAGATTTTATGAGTTTATAGCAATATGATAAGTAACACTAATTGTATATATACAATAACGCTACAGTTTACAAGAAACTGTGAAAAACACTTAAAATATACCGTTACATAACAATAAATAACCTATTACTCTTCTATTTATTAGCTTAATGTAATGTAAGCTACTTATAGGTGCAAATTATTCTAAAAAGAGGATTTTATACTTCAATTTGTAGGAAAACAGCTATATATCACCGATAAGTAGTTAATATCATTGAAAACACTACATTTTATGGGTTTATAGCAATATGATAAGTAAAACTACTTGTATATATACAATAACGCTACAGTTTACAAGAAACTATGAAAAACGCTTGCAATATACCGTTATATCACAATAAATAACCTCTTACTCTTATATTTAATAGCTTAATGTAATGTAAGCTACTTATAGGTGCAAATTATTCTAAAAAGAGGATTTTATACTTCAATTTGTAGGAAAACAGCTATATATCACCGATAACTAGCTAATATCATTGAAAACACAACATTTTATGGGTTTATAGCAATATGATAAGTAAAACTCCTTATATATATACAATAACGCTACAGTTTACAAGAAACTATGAAAAACGCTTGCAATATACCGTTATATAACAATAAATAACCTATTAATCTTCTATTTATCAGCTTAATGTAATGTAAGCTACTTATAGGTGCAAATTATTCTAAAAATAAGGATTGTATACTTCAATTTGTAGGAAAACAGCTATATATCACCGATAACTAGCTAAAATCATTGAAAAGAACACATTTTGAGGGTATAAAGCATTATCATAAGGTAAATTCCTTCTATTAATGATATAACACAACAATTAACAAGAAACTATGAAAAACACGTATAATATACAATTGTATCACAATATAGAATCTGAAACTCCTATTATAAGCTTACAGTAGTTTAAAATAGAAATTTCTAACGAAAACAACTATAATACCACATTTTGAATTTCTCTATCAAAAAAAGGGCTGAATAAGATCAATTTTCGACATTTTTTAGCCATTCAAAAATACATTAAAACACTTGAAAAAACGTTGTTTTAAGAATAAAATTGATACATATATTTCATGAAAAATACATATTTTAAGCTTTTAATATTACAAAATATAGTTGTGTAAAAGTGCTGAATAATGTCAAATTTTGACATTTTTAAGGCTTTTAAAAATGCATTAAAATACTTGAAAAAACGTTGTTTTTTAGGATTAAAATTGATACGTAAATTTCATGAAAATGCATATTTTTAGCTCATAACATTGTAAAATATAGTTGTGTAAAAGTGCTGAATAATGTCAA
>JACEEZ010014059.1:76024-94945 GCA_016584305.1 Chionoecetes opilio
AAAAAAAGGGTTTTAAAATTGTAGGAAAACACTTTATACCGAAAAGCTAATATCATTAAATACCATACTTTATGGGTTTATAAAAATTGATAAGTAACTACTTGTTATTACAATCGCTAAATTTTTCAAGAATTATGAAAAGGCTTGCATATCAGTTATATCACAATAAATAACCTCTTGCTCTTCTATTTATAGTTTTATGTAATTAAGCTCTTATAGTGCAAATTATTCTAAAAACGGATTTATACTCATTTTAGGAAAACAGCTATTATCACCGATAACTAGATATATCATTGAAAACACTACTTTTTTATGGGTTTATAGCAATATGATAAGTAAAATACTTGTATATATACAATAACGCTACAGTTTACAAGAAACTATGAAAAACGCTTGCAATATACAGTTTATCACAATAAATAACCTATTACACTTCTATTTAATAGCTTAATGTAATGTAAGCTACTTTATATGTGCAAATTATTCAAAAAAGAGGATTTTATACTTCAATTTATGGAAAACCGCTATATTTTCACCGATAACTAGCTAATATCATTGAAAACACTACATTTTATGGGTTTATAGCAATATGATAAGTAAAACTACTTGTATATATACAATAACGCTACAGTTTACAAGAAACTATGAAAAACGCTTGCAATATACCGTTATATAACAATAAATAACCTCTTACTCTTCTATTTATTAGCTTAATGTAATGTAAGCTACTTATAGGTGCAAATTATTCTAAAAAGAGGATTTTATACTTCAATTTATAGGAAAACAGCTATATATCACCGATAACTAGCTAATATCATTGAAAACACTACATTTTATGGGTTTATAGCTATACGATAAGTAAAACTACTTGTATATATACAATAACGTTACAGTTTACAAGAAACTATGAAAAACGCTTGCAATATACCGTTATATCACAATAAATAACCTCTTACTCTTCTATTTATTAGCTTAATGTAATGTTAGCTACTTATAGCTAAATCTTACTCTAAAAATAGGATTTTATACTTCAATTTGTAGGAAAACAGCTATATATCACCGATAACTAGCTAATATCATTGAAAACACTACATTTTATGGGTTTATAGCAATATGATAAGTAAAACTACTTGTATATATACAATAACGCTACAGTTTACAAGAAACTATGAAAAACGCTTGTAATATACAGTTATATCACAATAAATAACCTATTACTCTTCTATTTAATAGCTTAATGTAATGTAAGCTACTTATAGGTGCAAATTATTCAAAAAAGAGGATTTTATACTACAATTTATAGGAAAACAGCTATATATCACCGATAACTAGGTAATATCATTGAAAACACTACATTTTATGGGTTTATAGCAATATGATAAGTAAAACTACTTGTATATATACAATAACGCTACAGTTTACAAGACACTATGAAAAACGCCTGCAATATACAGTTATATCACAATAAATAACCTCTTACTCTTCTATTTAATAGGTTATTGTAATGTAAGCTACTTATAGGTGCAAATTATTCTAAAAAGAGGATTTTATACTTCAATTTGTTGGAAAACAGCTATATATCACCGATATCTAGCTAATATCATTGAAAACACAACATTTTATGGGTTTATAGCAATATGATAAGTAAAACTACTTGTATATATACAATAACGCTACAGTTTACAAGAAACTATGAAAAACGCTTGCAATATACCGTTATATCACAATAAATAACCTATTACTCTTCTATTTATTAGCTTAATGTAATGTAAGCTACTTATAGGTCTAATTATTTTAAAAAGAGGATTTTATACATCAATTTGTAGGAAAACAGCTATATATCACCGATAACTAGCTAATATCATTGAAAACACTACATTTTATGGGTTTATAGCAATATGATAAGTAAAACTACTTGTATATATACAATAACGCTACAGTTTACAAGAAACTATGAAAAACGCTTGCAATATACCGTTATATCACAATAAATAACCTCTTACTCTTATATTTAATAGCTTAATGTAATGTAAGCTACTTATAGGTCCAAATTATTCTAAAAAGAGGATTTTATACTTCAATTTGTAGGAAAACAGCTATATATCACCGATAACTAGCTAATATCATTGAATACACTACATTTTATGGGTTTATAGCAATATGATAAGTAAAACTACTTGTATATATACAATAACGCTAAAGTTTACAAGAAATTATGAAAAACGCTTGCAATATACAGTTATATCATAATAAATAACCTCTTGCTCTTCTATTTAATAGTTTTATGTAATGTAAGCTACTTATAGGTGCAAATTATTCTAAAAACAGGATTTTATACTTCAATTTGTAGGAAAACAGCTATTATCAGCGATAACTAGCTAATATCATTGAAAACACTACATTTTATGGGTTTATAGCAATATGATAAGTAAAACAACTTGTATATATACAATAACGCTACAGTTTACAAGAAACTATGAAAAACGCTTGCAATATACAGTTATATCACAATAAATAACCTATTACACTTCTATTTAATAGCTTAATGTAATGTAAGCTACTTATATGTGCAAATTATTCTAAAAAGAGGATTTTATACTTCAATTTATAGGAAAACAGCTATATATCACCGATAACTAGCTAATATCATTGAAAACACTACATTTTATGGGTTTATAGCAATATTATAAGTAAAACTACTTGTATATATACAATGACGCTACAGTTTACAAGAAACTATGAAAAACGCTTGCAATATACCGTTATATAACAATAAATAACCTCTTACTCTTCTATTTATTAACTTAATGTAATGTAAGCTACTTATAGGTGGAAATTATTCTAAAAAGAGGATTTTATACATCAATTTATAGGAAAACAGCTATATATCACCGATAACTAGCTAATATCATTGAAAACACTACATTTTATGGGTTTATAGCAATACGATAAGTAAAACAACTTGTATATATACAATAACGTTACACATTACAAGAAACTATGAAAAATGCTTGCAATATACCGTTATATCACAATAAATAACCTCTTACTCTTCTATTTATTAGCTTAATGTAATGTAAGCTACTTATAGGTGCATTTTATTCTAAAAAGAGGATTTTATACTTCACTTTGTAGGAAAACAGCTATATATCACCGATAACTAGCTAATATCATTGAAAACACTACATTTTATGGGTTTATAGCAATATGATAAGTAAAACTACTTGTATATATACAATAACGCTACAGTTTACAAGAAACTATGAAAAACGCTAGCAATATACAGTTATATCACACTAAATAACCTATTACTCTTCTATTTAATAGCTTAATGTAATGTATGCTACTTATAGGTACAAATTATTCTAAAAAGAGGATTTTATACTTCAATTTATAGGAAAACAGCTATATATCACCGATAACTAGCTAATATCATTGAAAACACTACATTTTATGGGTTTATAGCAATATGATAAGTAACACTAATTGTATATATACAATAACGCTACAGTTTACAAGAAACTGTGAAAAACACTTAAAATATACCGTTACATAACAATAAATAACCTATTACTCTTCTATTTATTAGCTTAATGTAATGTAAGCTACTTATAGGTGCAAATTATTCTAAAAAGAGGATTTTATACTTCAATTTGTAGGAAAAGAGCTATATATCACCGATAAGTAGTTAATATCATTGAAAACACTACATTTTATGGGTTTATAGCAATATGATAAGTAAAACTACTTGTATATATACAATAACGCTACAGTTTACAAGAAACTATGAAAAACGCTTGCAATACACCGTTATATCACAATAAATAACCTCTTACTCTTATATTTAATAGCTTAATGTAATGTAAGCTACTTATAGGTGCAAATTATTCTAAAAAGAGGATTTTATACATCAATTTATGGGAAAACAGCTATATATCACCGATAACTAGCTAATATCATTGAAAACACTACATTTTATGGGTTTATAGCAATATGATAAGTAGAACTACTTGTATATATACAATAACGTTACAGTTTACAAGAAACTATGAAAAACGCTTGCAATATACCGTTATATCACAATAAATAACCTCTTACCCTTCTATTTATTAGCTTAATGTAATGTAAGCTACTTATAGGTGCATCTTACTCTAAAAAGAGGATTTTATACTTCAATTTTTAGGAAAACAGCTATATATCACCGATAACTAGCTAATATCATTGAAAACACTACATTTTATGGGTTTATAGCAATATGATATGTAAAACTACTTCTATATATACAATAACGCTACAGTTTACAAGAAACTATGAAAAACACTTGCAATATACCGTTATATCACAATAAATAACCTCTTACTCTTCTATTTAATAGCTTAATGTAATGTAAGCTACTTATAGTTGCAAATTTTTCTAAAATGAGGATTTTATACTTCAATTTGTAGGAAAACAGTTATATATCACCGATATTTAACTAATATCATTGAAAAAACTACATTTTATGGGTTTATAGCAATATGATAAGTAAAACTATTTGTATATATACAATAACGCTACAGTTTACAAGAAACTATGAAAAACGCTTGCAATATACCGTTATATCACAATAAATAACCTATTACTCTTCTATTTATTAGCTTAATGTAATGTAAGCTACTTATAGGTGCAAATTATTCTAAAAAAGAGGATTTTATACTTCAATTTATAGGAAAACAGCTATATATCACCGATAACTAGCTAATATCATTGAAAACACTACATTTTATGGGTTTATAGCAATACGATAAGTAAAACTACTTGTATATATACAATAACGTTACAGTTTACAAGAAACTATGAGAAACGCTTGCAATATACCGTTATATCACAATAAATAACCTCTTACTCTTCTATTTATTAGCTTAATGTAATGTAAGCTACTTATATGTGCAAATTATTTTAAAAAGAGGATTTTATACATCAATTTGTAGGAAAACAGCTATATATCACCGATAACTAGCTAATTCATTGAAAACTACATTTTATTGGTTTATAGCATATGATAAGTAAAACTACTTGTATATATACAATAACGTTATTACAAGAAACTATGAAAAACGCTTGCAATATATCGTTATATCACAATAAATAACCTCTTACTCTTCTATTTATTAGCTTAATGTAATGTAAGCTACTTATAGGTGCATCTTTCTCTAAAAAGAGGATTTTATACTTCAATTTGTAGGAAAACAGTTATATATCACCGATATTTAACTAATATCATTGAAAAAACTACATTTTATGGGTTTATAGCAATATGATAAGTAAAACTATTTGTATATATACAATAACGCTACAGTTTACAAGAAACTATGAAAAACGCTTGCAATATACCGTTATATCACAATAAATAACCTATTACTCTTCTATTTATTAGCTTAATGTAATGTAAGCTACTGATAGGTGCAAAATTATTTTAAAAGAGGATTTTATACATCAATTTGTAGGAAAACAGCTATATATCACCGATAACTAGCTAATATCATTGAAAACACTACATTTTATTGGTTTATAGCAATATGATAAGTAAAACTACTTTAATATATACAATAACGTTATTACAAGAAACTATGAAAAACGCTTGCAATATACCGTTATATCACAATAAATAACCTCTTACTCCTCTATTTATTAGCTTAATGTAATGTAAGCTACTTATAGGTGCAAATTATTCTAAAAAAAAGGATTGTATACTTCAATTTGTAGGAAAACAGCTATATATCACCGATAACTAGCTAAAATCATTGAAAAGAACACATTTTGAGGGTATAAAGCATTATCATAAGGTAAATTCCTTCTATTAATGATATAACACAACAATTAACAAGAAACTATGAAAAACACGTATAATATACAATTGTATCACAATATAGAGTCTCAAACTCCTATTATAAGCTTACAGTAGTTTAAAATAGAAATTTCTAACGCAAACAACTATAATACCACATTTTTAATTTCTCTATCAAAAAAAGGGCTGAATAATGTCAATTTTCGACATTTTTTAAAACTTCAAAAATACATTAAAACACTTGAAAAAACGTTATTTTGAAGAATAAAATTGATACATAAATTTCATGAAAAATACATATTTTAAGCTCTTAATATTATAAAATATATTTGTGTAAAAGTGCTGAATAATGTCAAATTTTGACATTTTTAAGGCTTTCAAAAATGCATTAAAATACTTGAAAAAACGTTGTTTTGATGATTAAAATTGATACTTAAATGTCATGAAAATGCATATTTTTAGCTCATAACATTGTAAAATATAGTTGTGTAAAAGTGCTGAATAATGTCAAATTTCGACATTTTTTAGCCTTTCAAAAAAACATTGAAATACTTGAAAAAACATTGTTTTAAGATTAAAATTGATATCTAAATTACATGAAAAATACATATTTTTAGCTATTAATTTGAAAGATATAGTTGTAGCAAATATCAAAAGCTATTTAGCTACATATATAAAGAAATATACTTCAATTTGTAGAAAAAAACAACTCTTCACTGATAACTAGCTAAAATCATTGAAAACACTACATTTTAAGGGTTTATAGCAATATGATAAGTAAAACTACTTGTATATATACAATAACGCTACAGTTTACAAGAAACTATGAAAAATACTTGCAATATACCATTATATCACAATAAATAACCTCCTACTCCTTTTTTTAATAGCTTAATGTAATGTAAGCTACTTATCGGTGCAATTTTTTCTAAAAAGAGGATTTTATACTTCAATTTGTAGGAAAACAGCTATATATCACCGATAACTAGCTAATATCATTAAAAAAACTACATTTTATGGGTTTATAGCAATATGATAAGTAAAACTACTTGTATATATACAATAACGCCACAGTTTACAAGAAACTATGAAAAACGCTTGCAATATACCGTTATATCACAATAAATAACCTATAGTTATATATATACTCATGTATTTATTAGCTTAATGTAATATAAGCTACTTATAGGAGCAAATTATTCTAAAAAGTGGATTTCATACATCAATTTGTAGGAAAACAGCTATATATCACCGATAACTAGCTAATATCATTGAAAACACTACATTTTATGGGTTTATAGCAATATGATAAGTAAAAATACTTGTATATATACAATAACGCTACAGTTTACAAGAAACTATGAAAAACGCTTGCAATATACAGTTGTATCACAATAAATAACCTCTTACTCTTCTATTTAATAGCTTATTGTAATGTAAGCTACTTATAGGTGCAAATTATTCTAAAAAGAAAGGGTTTTATACTTCAATTTGTAGGAAAACAGCTATATATCACCGATAACTAGCTAATATCATTGAAACACTACATTTTATGGGTTTATAGCAATATGATAAGTAAAACTACTTGCATATATACAATAACGCTACAGTTTACAAGAAACTATGAAAACGCTTGCAATATACAGTTATATCACAATAAATAACCTATCACTCTTCTATTTAATAGCTTAATGTAATGTAAGCTACTTATAGGTGCAAATTATTCTAAAAAGAGGATTTTTATACTACAATTTATAGGAAAACAGCTATATATCACCGATAACTAGGTAATATCATTGAAAACACTACATTTTATGGGTTTTTGCAATATGATAAGTAAAACTACTTGTATATATACAATAAACGCTACAGTTTACAAGAAACTATGAAAAACGCTTGCAATATACAGTTATATCACAAAAAATAACCTCTTACTCTTCTATTTAATAGCTTTTTGTAATATAAGCTACTTATAGGTGCAAATTATATCTCAATAAAAGAGGATTAATCTACTCTGCAATTTGTAGGAAAACAGGATATATATCATCGATAGACTAGCTAATATCATTGAACAACACCAACATTTAGGGGGTATTATAGCAATATGGATAAAGTTAAAACATACTTTGTTAATAATATACAATTAACGCTTACGTTTACAAAGAAATTATATGAAAAAACGCATATGCAATATAGATTACAGTTAATATACACAATAAATAACCTACTTACTCTTCTCATTTAATAGTGTGTTATGAGTAATGATAAGCTATATATATGTGCTGACAATTACTTTATAAAAAACGATGATTTGCTATACTTCAATATGGGTAGGAAAACAGCTATATATCACCCGATAATAGCTATTATCATTGAGTAACAACAAACATTTTATGGGTTTATAGCAATATGATTAAGTAAAAATACTTGCATTAATACAATAACGCTACGTTTACAAGAAACTATGAAAAAAACGCTATTGAAAATAATACCGTTTATATAACAATATACAAATAACCTATTAACTCTTCTAATTTAATCAGCTTAATGAATGTAAGCTATTATAGGTGCAAAATTATTCTAAATAAGAGGATTTTATACTTCAAATTATAGTAGGGAAAACAGCTAATATATCATCGATAACTAGCTAAATCATTGGAAAAACACAAACATTTTATGGTGTGTATAGCAATATGATAAGTAAAAACTACTTGTATATATACAATAACGCTAAAGTTTACAAGAAATATGAAAAAACTCTTGTGCAATATACAGTGATATCATAATAAATAACCTCTTGCTTCTTATATTTATAGTTTATGTAAATGTAAGCTAATTATAGGTGCCCAAATGTATTCTAAAAAAAGGAATTTGATATACTTCAATGTGTAGGAAAAGCACAGCTATTTATCAAGCGTATAACTAGCTTAATATAGTCATTGAAAACACTACATTTTATGGGTTATAGCAATATGATAAGTAAAAACAACTTGTTATCTATACAATAAACGCTACAGTTTACAAGAAACTATGAAAACACACGCTTGCAATATACAGTTATTATATCACATTAAATAACCTATTACACTTCTATTTAATAGCTTAATAATGTAATGTAAGCTACTTATATGTGAAATTATTCTCAAACAAGCGGATTATTTATTACCACCCTCAATTAGGAAAAAACAGCTATATATCAACCGATAAACTAGCTAATATCATGAAAACACTACATTTTTTTTTCCATGGGGGGTTAGGGGTCTATAGCCCGAATATTATAAAGTTAAAAACTACATTGTATAATACAATGACCGCTACAGGTTACAAGAAAACGATAAAAAGCTTGCAATATACCGTTATATTAAACAAAATAACTCTTACTTCTTCTATTTATTAACTTAATGTAATGTAAGCTACTATAGGTGGAAAAGTATGTCTACAAAAAGATGGATTTCTATCATCAATTATAGGAAAAACAGATATATATCACCGATAACTAGCTAATATCATTGAGATAAACACTACATTTTCAGGGTTTATATAGCAATCGATAAGTAAAACAACTTTGTATATATACCCAATAACGTTAAACATTACAAGAAACTATGAAAAAATGCTTAGCAATTATTACCCGTTATAATCACAATAAATAACCTCTTACTCTTCTATTTATTAGCTTAATGTAATGTAGCTACTTATAGGTGCATTTTATTCTAAAAGAGGATTATTATAATTCACCTGTGTAGGAAAACAGCTATATATCACCCTAACTCAGCTAATATCATTGAAAAACTTACCATTTTAAGGGTTTATAGCAATATGATAAGTAAAACTACTGTCACTATACTACAATAACGCTACAGGTTTACAAGAAACATAATGAAAAAACGCTAGCAATATACAGTATATCACACACTAAATAACCTATTATCTTGCTATTAAATGCTTAGGTAATGTATGCTACTTATAGGTACAAATTTATTCTAAAAACGAGGATTTTATACTTCAATTTATAGGAAAACAGTATATATCACGATAACTAGCTAAATATCATTGAAAACACTACATGTTATGGGTTTATAGCAAATATGATAAGAGTAACACTAATTGAAATATATATTACAATACGCTTAAGTTTACAAGAAACTCGTGAAAAACACGTAAAATCTACCGTACATAACCAATAAATAAACTATTACTCTTCATTTATTGCTTTAAAGTGCAATGTAAGCTCTTATAGGTGCAAATTATTCTAAAAAGAGGATTTCTATACTTGTCAATTTGAGGAAAAGAGCTATATTATCCAACCGATAATAGGTAATATCATTGAAAACAATACATTTTATGGGTTTCTAGCAATATGATAGTAAAACTACTTGTATATATACAATAACGCTAAGTTTACAAGAAACTATGAAAAACGCTTTGCAAATACACCGGATATCACAAAAATAACCTCTTACTATTTATATTAATAGCTGAATGTAATGTTAAGCTACTTATAGGTGCAAATTATCTAAAAAAGAGGATTTTAGTACACAATTTATGGGAGGGAAAACAGCTATATATCACTCCCCCCCGATAAACTTAGCTATATATCATTGAAAACACGACATTTTAGGGTGTATAGCAATATGATAAGTAGGAACTACATTGTATATATCCAATAACGTTACAGTTTACAAGAAAACCTATGAAAAACGCTTGCAATATACCGTTATTATCACAATAAAAACCTCTTACCCTTCTAATTTATTAGCTTAATGTAATGTAAGCGATTATGTAGGTGCATCTTACTCTACAAAAATGAGGATTTATACTTCAAATTTTAGGAAAACAGCTTATATAAAAATCACCCCGATAAATAGACAAATATTCATTGAAAACACTACATTTTATGGGTTTATAGAGCAATAATGATATGCTATAAAACTACTTCGATATATACAATAACGCTACAGTTGTACAAGGAAACTATGAAAAACACTTGCAATATACCGTTTATCACAATAACTAACTCTTACTCTTCTATTTAATAGCTTAATGTAATGTAAGCTACTTATAGTTGCAAATTTTCTAAAATGAGGATTTTATACTTCAATTTGTAGGAAAAAAAAAGTTATTATCACCGAATTTAACAATATCATGAAAAAAACTACATTTTATGGGTTTATAGCAATATGTAAGTAAAAATACTTTTATATATACAATAACGCTACAGTTACAAGGAAACTATGCAAAAACGCTTGCAAATATACCGTTATATCACAATAAACTAACCTATTACTATTCTATTATTAGGTTACATGTAATGTAAGCTTACTTATGGTGCAAATTATTCTGATAAAAAAGAGGATTTCTACTTCAATTTATAGGAAAAACAGCTATTATATATCACCGAACACTAGCTAATATCATTGAAAACACGACATTTTATGGGTTCTTATAGCAATACGCTAAGTAAAATACTTGTATATATACAAAACGTTACAGTTAAAGAAAACTATGAGAAAACGCTTGCAAATATACGTTATATCCAATTAAATAACATATTACTCTTCTATTTATCTAGCTTAATGTCAATGTAACTACTTATAGTGTGCAAATTATTTTAAAAAAGAGGATTTTATACATCAATTTTGTAGGAAAAACAGCTATAATCACCCGATAACTAGCTAATATCATTGAAAAACACTACTTTATTGGTTTTATAGCCAATATGATAAGTAAAACTACTTGTATATATACAATAACGTTATTCAAGAAACTATGAAAAAAACGCTTGCAAAATATCGTTATATCAAATAAATAACCTCTTTACTCTTCTATTTATGTAGCTGAATTTAATGTAAGCTACTTTAGGTGACATTTCTTTCTTCTAAAAAGAGGATTTATACTTCAATTTGTAGGAAAAACAGTTATATATTCAACCATATTTAATAATATCATTGAAAAAAACTAACATTTTTTTAGGGTTTACACAGCTATGATAAGTAAAAACTATTGATATATACAATAACGCTCCAGTTTACAAGAAAGTATGAAAAACGCTTGAATATAACTTTATCACAATAAATAACCTATTACTCTTCTATTTATTAGCTTAATGTAATGTAAGCTACTGATAGGTGCAAAATTATTTTAAAAAGAGGATTTTATACATCAATTGTAGGAAAAACAGCTATATATCACCGATAACTAGCTAATATCATTGAAAACAATACATTTTATTGGTTTATAGCAATATGATAAGTAAAACTACTTGTAGATATACAATAACGTCATAACAAGAAACTGTATGAAAACCGCTTGCAACTATACCGTTTTATATCACAATAAATCACCTCCTTAGATCTTCATTATTAGCTTAAATGTAATGTAAGCAGATTATAGGTGCAAATTATTCTAAAAAAAAGGATTGTATACTCAATTGTATAGGAAACCAGCATATTATCACCGATAAACTAGCTAAAATCATCTGAAAAGAACACATTTTGAGGCGTTATAAGGCACTTATCATAAGGTTAAATTCCTTCTATTAATGATATAAGACCAACCAATTAACAAGAAATTATTGAAAAACACGTATAATATAAATTGTATCACAATATAGAGTATCAAACTCCTATTATAAGCTTACAGTAGTTTTAAATAGAAATTTCTAACGCAAAAAACTATTAATACCACATTTGAAATTTTACTCTATCAAAAAAAGGGACTACGTGAATAATGTCACAATTTTCGGACATATTTATAAAACTCAAAAATACATAAAAACACTTGAAAAACGAGTTTTTTTAAGAATAAAATAGAACATAAATTTCATGAAACTACATATTTAAGCTCTTAATATTCATAAAATAGATTTGTGTAAAAGTGCTGAATAATGTCAAATTATTTGACATTTTAAGGCTTCAAAATATGCATTAAAAAACTTCAAAAAACGTGTTTGATGATTAAAATGATACTTAAATGTCAGAAATGATATTTTTGAAAGACCTCATAAACCATTGTAAAATATAGTTGTGTAAGAGTGACTGAATTAATGTCAAATTTCGACATTTTTATTTTTCTAGCCTTCAAAAAAACATGGACAATACTTGAAAAAACATTGTTTTAAGATTATAAAATTGATATCAATTACATGAAAAATACTATTTTTGTATAATTTGTAAAATATGTTGTAGCAAATATCAAAAGCTATTTCGCTACTAAATATAAAGAAATATACTTCCAATTGTAGAAAAAAAACAACTATTCACTGATAAACTAGCTAAAATCATGAAAACATACATTTTAAGGGTTATATAGTACAATATGATAAGTAAAACGACTTGTATATATACAATAACGCTACAGTTTACAAGGAAAACTATGAAAACAAAAAATTTTTTATTTGCAATATACCGTTATTCACAATATAAATAACCTCTTACTCTTCTTTTTATAGCTATAATGTAATGGTAAGTCTTATCGGTGCAAATTTTTCTAAAAAGAGGATTTTATACTTCAATTTGTAGGAAAACAGCTATATATCACCGATAACAGCTAATCTCATTGATAAACCACTACATTTTATGGGTTCTAAGCAATAGGATAAGTAAAACGTACTTGGATATATACAATAATCGCAACAGTTTTACAAGAAACTATGGAAAACGCTTGCAATATACCGTTATATCACAATAAATAACATATTACTCTTGTATTTATTAGCTTAATGTAATGTAAACTACTTATAGTGCATCTTACTCTAAAAAGAGGATTTGATTATTCAAATTGTAGGGGAAAACAAGCTAGAATCACCGATAAACTAGCTAATATCATTGAAAAACACTACCTTTATGGTTTATAGCAATATGATAAGTAAAAAACTATACTTGATATATACAATAACGCTACAGTTTAAAGAAAACTATGAAAAACGCTTCCGCCAATATACAGTTATATCACAATAAAATAAAGATTACTTTCTTCTATTAATAGCTTAATGTAATGTAAGCTACTTATAAGGTGCAAATTATTCTATAAACAAGAGGATTTATACATACCCAATTTCGATAGGAAAAACAAGCTAATATATCACCGATAAATAGGGCAAATCATTGAAAAACACACATTGATGGGTTTATAGCAATATGATAAGTAAAACTACTTGTATATTATACAATAACGCTACAGTTTACAAGCAAACTATGAAAAAACGCTTGGCAAATTACAGTTATATCACAATAAATAACCCTCTTACTCTTCTATTAAAATAGCTTATTGTAATGTAACGCGACTTATAGGTTCAAATTATTCTAAAAAGAGGATTTTATACTTAAAATTGTTGGAAAACAAGCTATATATCACCGATATCTAGCTAATATCATTGAAAAACATACAGTATATGGGTTTTATAGCAAATGATAAAGTAAAAAATACTTGCTAATATATACAATAACGCTACAGTTTACTCAAGAAAACTATGAAAACGCTTGCAATATACCGTTACTATTAACCAAAACTAACACCTATTACTCTTCTATTTATTAGCTTAATGTAATGTAAGCACTTATAGGTGTCAAAATATATTACTAAAAAAAAGGTTGTATACTTCAATTTGTAGGACAACAAGCTATATATCACCGATAACTAGCTAAAATCCATTGACAAAGAAACACATTCTCTGAGGGTATAAAGCATGTAATCAATACTAGGTAATTATCCTTCTATCAGTAATGATATAAAAAAACAATTCAACAACGAAACTATGACCAAAACAAGGACTATAATACACAATTGTATCCACAATATAGAGTCTCAAACTCCTCATTTATAGCTTACAGTAGTTTAAAATAGAAATTTCTAACGCAAACAACTTTAAATACCACATTTTGAATTTCTCTATCAAAAAAAAAAAAGGGCTGAATAATGTCAATTCGACCATTTTTAGCCCTCAAAAAACACATTAAAACACTTTGAAAAAACGTTGTTTTTTAAGGAATAAATATTGATACAAAATTTCATGAAAAAACATATTTTAAGCTCGTAATTATAACATATAGGTTGTGTAAAAGTGCTGAATAATGTCAAATTTTGACCATTTTAAGGCTGTTCAATAAAATGCATTAAAATACATGAACAAACGTGTTTTTAGGATTAAAAATTTGATAACCTAAATTTCATTAAAAATGCCTATTTTTAGGCTCAAAAACAATTGTAAATTATAGTTGTGTAAAAGTGCTGAATAATTGTCATATTCGAAATTTTTTAGGCCTTCAAAAAAACATTGAAATACTTGAAAAAACCATTGTGTACGATTAAAATGAATCATAAATTTCATGAAAATACATATTTTTGCTATTCATTAGTGTAAAATATAATTGTAGCAAATATCAAAAGCTATTTAGCCTACAGTATATAAAGAAATACTTCAATTTGTGTAGAAAAAAAACAACTCTTCATGATAAACTAGCTAAAATCATTGGAAAAACACTAACATTTAAGGGTTTTTTATAGCAATATGAGAAGTAAAACTCACTTGTATATATTACAAAACGCTGCACAGTTACAAGAAATATGAAAAAACACTTGCAAAATATACTTTTTAACTCACATATATCACGAATAAATAACTCTTACTCTCTATTTAATAGTTAATGTAATGAAGCTACTTATACGGTGCAAATTTTTCTAAAAAGAGGATTTTTATACTTCAATTTTTTCGGTGAAAAACAGCTATATACACGATAACTAGCTAATATCATTGAATACCATACATTTTATGGGTTTTATAGCAATATGATAAGTAAATACTACTTGTATATATACAATAACGCTAAAGTGTTACAAGAAATTATGAAAAAAGGTTGCAATTTACAGTTATATCACAATAAAATAACCTCTTGCCTTCTTCTATTTAATAAGTGTTATGTAATGTAAGCTACGTTATAGGTGCAAATTATTCTACAAACATGATTTTATACTTCAATTTGTAGGAAAACAAGCTATTATCACGATAACTAGCTAATATCATGAAAACACTACATTTTATTGGTTATAGCAATATATAAGTAAAACTACTGTATATATACAATAACGCTACCCCCCCCCAGTTGACAAGAAACTATGAAAAACGCTTGTAATATACAGTTATATCACAATAAATAACCTATTACTCTTCTATTTAATAGCTTAATGTAATGTAAGCTACTTATAGGTGCAAATTATTCAAAAAAGAGGATTTTATACTACAATTTATAGGAAAACAGCTATATATCACCGATAACTAGGTAATATCATTGAAAACACTACATTTTATGGGTTTATAGCAATATGATAAGTAAAACTACTTATATATATACAATAACGCTACAGTATACAAGACACTATAAAAAACGCCTGCAATATACAGTTATATCACAATAAATAACCTATTACTCTTCTATTTAATAGGTTATTGTAATGTAAGCTACTTATAGGTGCAAATTATTCTAAAAAGAGGATTTTATACTTCAATTTGTTGGAAAACAGCTATATATCACCGATATCTAGCTAATATCATTGAAAACACAACATTTTATGGGTTTATAGCAATATGATAAGTAAAACTACTTGTATATATACAATAACGCTACAGTTTACAAGAAACTATGAAAAACGCTTGCAATATACCGTTATATCACAATAAATAACCTATTACTCTTCTATTTATTAGCTTAATGTAATGTAAGCTACTTATAGGTCTAATTATTTTAAAAAGAGGATTTTATACATCAATTTGTAGGAAAACAGCTATATATCACCGATAACTAGCTAATATCATTGAAAACACTACATTTTATGGGTTTATAGCAATATGATAAGTAAAACTACTTGTATATATACAATAACGCTACAGTTTACAAGAAACTATGAAAAACGCTTGCAATATACCGTTATATCACAATAAATAACCTCTTACTCTTATATTTAATAGCTTAATGTAATGTAAGCTACTTATAGGTCCAAATTATTCTAAAAAGAGGATTTTATACTTCAATTTGTAGGAAAACAGCTATATATCACCGATAACTAGCTAATATCATTGAATACACTACATTTTATGGGTTTATAGCAATATGATAAGTAAAACTACTTGTATATATACAATAACGCTACAGTTTACAAGAAACTATGAAAAACGCTTGCAATATACCGTTATATAACAATAAATAACCTCTTACTCTTCTATTTATTAACTTAATGTAATGTAAGCTACTTATAGGTGGAAATTATTCTAAAAAGAGGATTTTATACTTCAATTTATAGGAAAACAGCTATATATCACCGATAACTAGCTAATATCATTGAAAACACTACATTTTATGGGTTTATAGCAATATGATAAGTAAAACTACTTGTATATATACAATAACGCTACAGTTTACAAGAAACTATGAAAAACGCTTGCAATATACAGTTATATCACAATAAATAACCTATTACACTTCTATTTAATAGCTTAATGTAATGTAAGCTACTTATATGTGCAAGTTATTCTAAAAAGAGGATTTTATACTTCAATTTATAGGAAAACAGCTATATATCACCGATAACTAGCTAATATCATTGAAAACACTACATTTTATGGGTTTATAGCAATATGATAAGTAAAACTACTTGTATATATACAATAACGCTACAGTTTACAAGAAACTATGAAAAACGCTTGCAATATACAGTTATATCACACTAAATAACCTATTACTCTTCTATTTAATAGCTTAATGTAATGTAAGCTACTTATAGGTGCAAATTATTCTAAAAAGAGGATTTTATACTTCAATTTATAGGAAAACAGCTATATATCACCGATAACTAGCTAATATCATTGAAAACACTACATTTTATGGGTTTATAGCAATATGATAAGTAGAACTACTTGTATATATACAATAACGTTACAGTTTACAAGAAACTATGAAAAACGCTTGCAATATACCGTTATATCACAATAAATAACCTCTTACCCTTCTATTTATTAGCTTAATGTAATGTAAGCTACTTATAGGTGCATCTTACTCTAAAATGAGGATTTTATACTTCAATTTGTAGGAAAACAGCTATATATCACCGATAACTAGCTAATATCATTGAAAACACTACATTTTATGGGTTTATAGCAATATGATATGTAAAACTACTTGTATATATACAATAACGCTACAGTTTACAAGAAACTATGAAAAACGCTTCCAATATAACAGTTATATCACACTAAATAACCTATTACTCTTCTATTTAATAGCTTAATGTAATGTAAGCTACTTATAGGTACAAATTATTCTAAAAAGAGGATTTTATACTTCAATTTATAGGAAAACAGCTATATATCACCGATAACTAGCTAATATCATTGAAAACACTACATTTTATGGGTTTATAGCAATATGATAAGTAACACTAATTGTATATATACAATAACGCTACAGTTTACAAGAAACTGTGAAAAACACTTAAAATATACCGTTACATAACAATAAATAACCTATTACTCTTCTATTTATTAGCTTAATGTAATGTAAGCTACTTATAGGTGCAAATTATTCTAAAAAGAGGATTTTATACTTCAATTTGTAGGAAAACAGCTATATATCACCGATAAGTAGTTAATATCATTGAAAACACTACATTTTATGGGTTTATAGCAATATGATAAGTAAAACTACTTGTATATATACAATAACGCTACAGTTTACAAGAAACTATGAAAAACGCTTGCAATACACCGTTATATCACAATAAATAACCTCTTACTCTTATATTTAATAGCTTAATGTAATGTAAGCTACTTATAGGTGCAAATTATTCTAAAAAGAGGATTTTATACTTCAATTTATAGGAAAACAGCTATATATCACCGATAACTAGCTAATATCATTGAAAAAAACTACATTTTATGGGTTATGCAATATGATAAGTAGAACTATGAATAATAGTAAGTTAAAAACTAAACTAATACGTATATCACAAACAGCTATATATCAACGAAATAGATAATATCATTGAAAACACTACATTTTATGGGTTTATAGCAATATGATAAGTAAAACTACTTGTATATATAC
>JACEEZ010014059.1:95387-138321 GCA_016584305.1 Chionoecetes opilio
AACTAACGTTACAGTTTACAAGAAACTATGAAAAACGCTTGCAATATACAGTTATATCACAATAAATAACCTATTACACTTCTATTTAATAGCTTAATGTAATGTAAGCTACTTATATGTGCAAATTATTCTAAAAAGAGGATTTTATACTTCAATTTATAGGAAAACAGCTATATATCACCGATAACTAGCTAATATCATTGAAAACACTACATTTTATGGGTTTATAGCAATATTATAAGTAAAACTACTTGTATATATACAATGACGCTACAGTTTACAAGAAACTATGAAAAACGCTTGCAATATACCGTTATATAACAATAAATAACCTCTTACTCTTCTATTTATTAACTTAATGTAATGTAAGCTACTTATAGGTGGAAATTATTCTAAAAAGAGGATTTTATACATCAATTTATAGGAACACAGCTATATATCACCGATAACTAGCTAATATCATTGAAAACACTACATTTTATGGGTTTATAGCAATACGATAAGTAAAACTACTTGTATATATACAATAACGTTACAGTTTACAAGAAACTATGAAAAATGCTTGCAATATACCGTTATATCACAATAAATAACCTCTTACTCTTCTATTTATTACTTAAAGTAAGTAAGCTACTTATAGGTGCATTTTATTCTAAAAAGAGGATTTTATACTTCACTTTGTAGGAAAACAGCTATATATCACCGATAACTAGCTAATATCATTGAAAACACTACATTTTATGGGTTTATAGCAATATGATAAGTAAAACTACTTGTATATATACAATAACGCTACAGTTTACAAGAAACTATGAAAAACGCTAGCAATATACAGTTATATCACACTAAATAACCTATTACTCTTCTATTTAATAGCTTAATGTAATGTAAGCTACTTATAGGGACAAATTATTCTAAAAAGAGGATTTTATACTTCAATTTATAGGAAAACAGCTATATATCACCGATAACTAGCTAATATCATTGAAAACACTACATTTTATGGGTTTATAGCAATATGATAAGTAACACTAATTGTATATATACAATAACGCTACAGTTTACAAGAAACTGTGAAAAACACTTAAAATACTACCGTTACATAACAATAAATAACCTTTACTCTTCTATTTATTTAGCTTAATGTAATGTAAGCTACTTATAGGTGCAAATTATTCTAAAAAGAGATTTTATACTTCAATTTGTAGGAAAACAGCTATTATATCACCGATTAAAGTAGTTATATCATTGAAAACACTACATTTTGGTTATATACAATATGATAAGTAAAACTACTTGTATATATACAATAACGCTACAGTTTACAAGAAACTATGAAAAACGCTTGCAATACACCGTTATATCACAATAAATAACCTCTTACTCTTATATTTAATAGCTTAATGTAATGTAAGCTACTTATAGGTGCAAATTATTCTAAAAAGAGGATTTTATACCTCAATTTATAGGAAAACAGCTATATATCACCGATAACTAGCTAATATCATTGAAAACACTACATTTTATGGGTTTATAGCAATATGATAAGTAAAACTACTTGTATATATACAATAACGCTACAGTTTACAAGAAACTATGAAAAACGCTTGCAATACACCGTTATATCACAATAAATAACCTCTTACTCTTATATTTAATAGCTTAATGTAATGTAAGCTACTTATAGGTCCAAATTATTCTAAAAAGAGGATTTTATACTTCAATTTGTAGGAAAACAGTTATATATCACCGATAACTAGCTAATATCATTGAAAACACTACATTTTATGGGTTTATAGCAATATGATAAGTAAAACTACTTGTATATATACAATAACGCTACAGTTTACAAGAAACTATGAAAAACGCTTGCAATATACCGTTATATAACAATAAATAACCTATTAATCTTCTATTTATCAGCTTAATGTAATGTAAGCTACTTATAGGTGCAAATTATTCTAAAAAAAAGGATTGTATACTTCAATTTGTAGGAAAACAGCTATATATCACCGATAACTAGCTAAAATCATTGAAAAGAACACGTTTTGAGGGTATAAAGCATTATCATAAGGTAAATTCCTTCTATTAATGATATAACACAACAATTAACAAGAAACTATGAAAAACACGTATAATATACAATTGTATCACAATATAGAATCTCAAACTCCTATTATAAGCTTACAGTAGTTTAAAATAGAAATTTCTAACGAAAACAACTATAATACCACATTTTGAATTTCTCTATCAAAAAAAGGGTTGAATAATGTCAATTTTCGACATTTTTTGGCCATTCAAAAATTCATTAAAACACTTGAAAAAACGTTGTTTTAGGAATAAAATTGATACATATATTTCATGAAAAATACATATTTTAAGCTTTTAATATTATAAAATATAGTTGTGTAAAAGTGCTGAATAATGTCAAATTTTGACATTTTTAAGGCTTTTAAAAATGCATTAAAATACTTGAAAAAACGTTGTTTTTTAGGATTAAAATTGATACCTAAATTTCATGAAAATGCATATTTTTAGCTCATAACATTGTAAAATATAGTTGTGTAAAAGTGCTGAATAATGTCAAATTTCGACATTTTTTAGCCTTTCAAAAAAACATTGAAATACTTGAAAAAAAAATTTGTTTTAAGATTAAAATTGATATCTAAATTGCATGAAAAATACATATTTTTAGCTATTAATTTTGTAAAATATAGTTGTAGCAAATATCAAAAGCTATTTAGCTACATATATAAAGAAATATACTTCAATTTGTAGAAAAAAACAACTCTTCACTGATAACTAGCTAAAATCATTGAAAACACTACATTTTTAGGGTTTATAGCAATATGATAAGTAAAACTACTTGTATATATACAATAACGCTACAGTTTACAAGAAACTATAAAAAACACTTGCAATATACCGTTATATCACAATAAATAACCTCTTACTCTTTTATTTAATAGCTTAATGTAATGTAAGCTACTTATAGGTGCAAATTTTTCTAAAAAGAGGATTTTATACATCAATTTGTAGGAAAACAGCTATATATCACCGATAACTAGCTAATATCATTGAAAACACTACATTTTATGGGTTTATAGCAATATGATAAGTAAAACTACTTGTATATATACAATAACGTTACAGTTTACAAGAAACTATGAAAAACGCTTGCAATATACCGATATATCACAATAAATAACCTCTTACTCTTCTATTTATTAGCTTAATGTAATGTAAGCTACTTATAGGTGCATCTTTCTCTAAAAAGAGGATTTTATTTTTCAATGTGTAGGAAAACAGCTATATATCACCGATAACTAGCTAATATCATTGAAAACACTACATTTTATGGGTTTATAGCAATATGATAAGTAAAAATACTTGTATATATATAATAACGCTACAGTTTACAAGAAACTATGAAAAACGCTTGATATATACCGTTATATCACAATTAATAACCTCTTACTCTTATATTTAATAGCTTAATAATTGTAAAGCTACTTATAGGTGCAAATTATTCTAAAAAGGGGATTTTATACTTCAAGTTGTAGGAAAACAGCTATATATCACCGATAACTAACTAATATCATTGAAAACACAACATTTTATTGATTTATAGCAATATGATAAGTAAAACTACTTGTATATATACAATAACGCTACAGTTTACAAGAAACTATGAAAAACGCTTGCAATATACAGTTATATCACAATAAATAACCTCTTACTCTTCTATTTAATAGCTTTATGTAATGTAAGCTACTTATAGGTGCAATTAATTCTAAAAAGAGGATTGTATACTTCAATTTGTAGGAAAACAGCTATATATCACCGATAACTAGCTAAACTCATTGAAAAGAACACATTTTGAGGGTATAAAGCATTATCATAAGGTAAATTCCTTCTATTAATGATATAACACAACAATTAACAAGAAACTATGAAAAACACATATAATATACAATTGTATCACAATATAGACTCTCAAACTCCTATTATAAGCTTACAGTAGTTTAAAATAGAAATTTCTAACGCAAACAACTATAATACAACATTTTGAATTTCTCTATCAAAAAAAGGGCTGAATAATGTCAATTTTCGACATTTTTTAGCTCATTAAAAATACATTAAAACACTTCAAAAAAACGTTGTTTTTAAGAATAAAATTGATACATAAATTTCATGAAAAATACATATTTTAAACTCTTAATATTATAAAATATAGTTGTGTAAAAGTGCTGAATAATGTCAAATTATGACATTTTTAAGGCTTTCCAAAATGCATTAAAATACTTGAAAAAACGTTGTTTTTAGGATTAAAATTGATACCTAAATTTCATGAAAATGCATATTTTTAGCTCATAACATTGTAAAATATAGTTGTGTAAAAGTGCTGAATAATGTCAAATTTCGACATTTTTTAGCTTTTCAAAAAAACATTGAAATACTTGAAAAAATACTGTTTTAAGATTAAAATTGATATCTAAATTTCATGAAAAATACATATTTTTAGCTATTAATTTTGTAAAATATAGTTGTAGCAAATATCAAAAGCTATTTAGCTACATATATAAAGAAATATACTTCAATTTGTAGAAAAAAACAAACTCTTCACTGATAACTAGCTAAAATCATTGAAAACACTACATTTTTAGGGTTTATAGCAATATGATAAGTAAAACTACTTGTATATATACAATAACGCTACAGTTTACAAGAAACTATAAAAAACACTTGCAATATACCGTTATATCACAATAAATAACCTCTTACTCTTTTATTTAATAGCTTAATGTAATGTAAGCTACTTATAGGTGCAAATTTTTTCTAAAAAGAGGATTTTATACATCAATTTGTAGGAAAACAGCTATATATCACCGATAACTAGCTAATATCATTGAAAACACTACATTTTATGGGTTTATAGCAATATGATAAGTAAAACTACTTGTATATATACAATAACGTTACAGTTTACAAGAAACTATGAAAAACGCTTGCAATATACCGATATATCACAATAAATAACCCTTTACTCTTCTTTTTATTAGCTTAATGTAATGTAAGCTACTTATAGGTGCATTTTTCTCTAAAAAGAGGATTTTATTTTTCAATGTGTAGGAAAACAGCTATATATCACCGAAAACTAGCTAATATCATTGAAAACACTACATTTTATGGGTTTATAGCAATATGATAAGTAAAAATACTTGGGTATACATATAATAACGCTACAGTTTACAAGAAACTATGAAAAAACGCTTGATATATACCGTTATTTCACAATAATAACCTCTTACTCTTATATTTAATAGCTTAATAATTGTAAAGCTACGTATAGGTGCAAATTATTCTAAAAGGGGATTTTATACTTCAAGTTGTAGGAAAACAGCTATATATCACCGATAACTAACTAATATCATTGAAAACACAACATTTTATTGATTTATAGCAATATGATAAGAAAAAACTACTTGTATATATACAATAACGCTACAGTTTACAAGAAACTATGAAAAACGCTTGCAATATACAGTTATATCACAATAAATAACCTCTTACTCTTCTATTTAATAGCTTTATGTAATGTAAGCTACTTATAGGTGCAATTTATTCTAAAAAGAGGATTGTATACTTCAATTTGTAGGAAAACAGCTATATATCACCGATAACTAGCTAAACTCATTGAAAAGAACACATTTTGAGGGTATAAAGCATTATCATAAGGTAAATTCCTTCTATTAATGATATAACACAACAATTAACAAGAACTATGAAAAACACATATAATATACAATTGTATCACAATATAGACTCTCAAACTCCTATTATAAGCTTACAGTAGTTTAAAATAGAAATTTCTAACGCAAACAACTATAATACAACATTTTGAATTTCTCTATCAAAAAAAGGGCTGAATAATGTCAATTTTCGACATTTTTTAGCTCATTAAAAATACATTAAAACACTTCAAAAAAACGTTGTTTTTAAGAATAAAATTGATACATAAATTTCATGAAATATACATATTTTAAATTTTCTTTAATATTATAAAAAATTTGGGAAAAAAGGCAAAAATAATAAAAAATTTTTTGGACTTTTTTAAGGTTTTCCCAAAAAAGCATTAAAATACTTAAAAAAAACGGTTTTTAGGTTTAAAAAAGGGATACCTAAATTTCAAAAAAGCATTTTTTTAGCTCAAAACTTTTAAAAAATTTTATAGTTGTGTAAAAGGCTGAATAAGGTAAAATTTTGGGACTTTTTTAGTTTTTCAAAAAAACATTGAAATACTTAAAAAAAACACTTTTTTAAGATTAAAATTGATATCTAAATTTCATGAAAAATAACATATTTTTAGCTATTAATTTTGTAAAATATAGTTGTAGCAAATATCAAAAGCTATTTAGCTACTATATAAAGAAATATACTTCAATTTGTAGAAAAAACAAAATCTTCACTGATAACTAGCTAAAATCATTGAATACACTACATTTTAAGGGTTTATAGCAATATGATAAGTAAAACTACTTTTATATATACAATAACGCTACAGTTTACAAGAAACTATGAAAAACACTTGCAATATATCAGTATATCACAATAAATAACCTATTACTCTTCTATTTAATAGCTTAATGTAATGTAAGTTACTTATAGGTGCAAATTTTTCTAAAAAGAGGATTTTATACTTCAATTTGTAGGAAAACAGTTATATATCACCGATAACTAGCTAATATCATTGAAAACATTACATTTTATGGGTTTATAGCAATATGATAAGTAAAAAATACTTGTATATATACAATAAAGCTACGTTTACAAGGGAAAATATGAAAAACGTTTTCAATATACAGTTATATCACAATAAATAACCTATTACTCTTCTATTTATTAGCTTAATGTAATGTAAGCTACTTATAGGTGCAAATTATTCTAAAAAGAGGATTTTATACTACAATTTGTAGGAAAACAGCTATATATCACCGATAACTAGCTAAAATAATTGAAAAGAACACATTTTGAGGGTATAAAGAGAGCATTATCATGAGGTAAATTCCTTCTATTAATGATATAACACAACAATTAACAAGAAACTATGAAAAACACGTATAATATACAATTGTATCACAATATAGAGTCTCAAACTCATATTATAAGCTTAGAGTAGTTGAAATTAGAAATTTCTAACGAAAAACATAATACCACATTTTGAATTTCTCTATCAAAAAAGGGCGAATAATGTCAATTTTCGACATTTTTAGCCCCCAAAAATACATTAAAACACTTGAAAAAACGTTGTTTTTAAGAATAAAAATTTATACATAAATTTCATGAAAAATACTATTTTAAGCTCCCTTAATATTATAAAATATAGTTTGTTAAAAATGCTGATTAATGTCAAATTTCGACATTTTTAGCCTTTAAAAACATTGAAATACTTGAAAAAACATTGTTTTAAGATTAAAATTGATATCTAAATTACATGAAAAATACATATTTTTAGCTATTAATTTTGTAAAATATAGTTGTAACAAATATCAAAAGCTATTTAGCTACATATATAAAGAAATATACTTCAATTTAGAGAAGAAAAAAAACTCTTCACTGATAACTAAACTAAATCATTGAAACACTACATTTTAAGGGTTTATAGCAATATGATAAGTAAAACTACTTGTATATATACAATAACGCTACAGTTTACAAGAAACTATGAAAAACGCTTGCAATATACAGTTATATCACAATAAATAACCTCTTACTCTTCTATTTAATAGCTTATTGTAATATAAGCTACTTATAGGTGCAAATTATTCTAAAAAGAGGATTTTATACTTCAATTTGTTGGAAAAAAAGCATTATCACCGATATCTAGCTAATATCATTGAAAACACAACATTTTTTGGGTTTATAGCAATATGATAAGTAAAAATACTTGTATAATAACAAACGCTACAGTTTACAAGAAACTATGAAAAACGCTTGCAATATACCGTTATATCACAATAAATAACCTATTACTCTTCTATTTATTAGCTTAATGTAATGTAAGCTACTTATAGGTGCAAATTATTCTAAAAAGTGGATTTCATACTTCAATTTGTAGGTAAACAGCTATATATCACCGGTAACTAGCTAATATCATTGAAAACACTACATTTTATGGGTTTATAGCAATATGATAAGTAAAATTACTTGTATATATACAATAACGCTAAAAGTTTACAGAAACTATGAAAAACGCTTGCAATATACCGTTATATCACAATAAATAACCTCTTACTTTTATATTTAATAGCTTAATGTAATGTAAGCTACTTATAGGTGCAAATTATTCTAAAAAGAGGATTTTATACTTCAATTTGTAGGAAAACGGCTATATATCACCGATAACTAGCTAATATCATTGAAAACACAACATTTTATGGGTTTATAGCAATATGATAAGTAAAACTACTTGTATATATACAATAACGCTACAGTTTACAAGAAATTATGAAAAACGCATGCAATATACCGTTATATCACAATAAATAACCTTTACTCTTCTATTTATTAGCTTAATGTAATGTAAGCTACTTATAGGTGCAAATTATTCTAAAAAGAGGATTTTATACTTCAATTTGTAGGAAAACAGCTATATATCACCGATAACTAGCTAAAATAATTGAAAAGAACACATTTTGAGGGTATAAAGAGAGCATTATCATGAGGTAAATTCCTTCTATTAATGATATAACACAACAATTAACAAGAAACTATGAAAAACACGTATAATATACAATTGTATCACAATATAGAGTCTCAAACTCATATTATAAGCTTAGAGTAGTTGAAAATAGAAATTTCTAACGAAAACAACTATAATACCACATTTTGAATTTCTCTATCAAAAAAAGGGCTGAATAATGTCAATTTTCGACATTTTTTAGCCCTTCAAAATACATTAAAACACTTGAAAAAACGTTGTTTTTAAGAATAAAATTGATACATAAATTTCATGAAAAATACATATTTTAAGCCCTTAATATTATAAAATATAGTTGTGTAAAAGTGCTGAATAATGTCAAATTTTGACAATTATAAGGCTTTCAAAAATGCATTAAAATACTTGAAAAAACGTTGTTTTTAGGATTAAAATTGATACCTAAATTTCATGAAAATGCATATTTTTAATTCATAACATTGTAAAATATAGTGGTGTAAAAGTGCTGAATAATGTCAAATTTCGACATTTTTTAGCCTTTCAAAAAAACATTGAAATACTTGAAAAAACATTGTTTTAAGATTAAAATTGATATCTAAATTTCATGAAAAATACATATTTTAAGCTATTAATTTTGTAAAATATAGTTGTAGCAAATATCAAAAGATATTTAGCTACATATATAAAGAAATATACTTCAATTTGTAGAAAAAAAAACCTCTTCACTGATAACTAGCTAAAATCATTGAAAACACTACATTTTAAGGGTTTATAGCAATATGATAAGTAAAACTACTTGTATATATACAATAACGCTACAGTTTACAAGAAACTATGAAAAACACTTGCAATATACCGTTATATCACAATAAATAACCTCTTACTCTTCTATTTAATAGCTTAATGTAATGTAAGCTACTTATAGGTGCAAATTTTTCTAAAAAGAGGATTTTATACTTCAATTTGTAGGAAAACAGTTATATATCACCGATATTTAATTAATAACATTGAAAAAACTACATTTTATGGGTTTATAGCAATATGATAAGTAAAACTATTTGTATATATACAATAACGCTACAGTTTACAAGAAACTATGAAAAACGCTTGCAATATACCGTTATATCACAATAAATAACCTATTACTCTTCTATTTATTAGCTTAATGTAATGTAGGCTACTTATAGGTGCAAATTATTTTAAAAAGAGGATTTTATACATCAATTTGTAGGAAAACAGCTATATATCACCGATAACTAGCTAATATCATTGAAAATACTACATTTTATGGGTTTATAGCAATATGATAAGTAAAACTACTTGTATATATACAATAAAAGTTACAGTTTTCAAGAAACTATGAAAAACGCTTGCAAATACCGTTATATCACAATAAATAACCTCATACTCTTCTATTTATTAGCTTAATTTAATGTAAGCTACTTATAGGTGCATCTTTCTCTAAAAAGAGGATTTATACTTCAATTTGTAGGAAAACAGCTATATATCACCGATAATAGCTAATATCATTGAAAACACTACATTTTTTTGGCTTTATAGCAATATGATAAGTAAAACGACTTGTATATATACAATAACCTACTGTTTACAAGAACTATGAAAAACGCTTGCAATATACAGTTATATCACACTAAATAACCTATTACTCTTCTATTTAATAACTTAATGTAAATTTAAACTACTTATAGGTGCAAATTATTCTAAAAGAGGATTTTATACTTCAATTTATAGGAAAACAGCTATATATCACCGATAACTAGCTAAAATCATTTTAAACCTACATTTTATGGGTTTATAGCAATATGATAAGTAAAACTACTTGTATATATACAATAACGCTACAGTTTACAAGAAACTATGAAAAACGCTTAAAATATACAGCTATATCACAATAAATAACCTATTACTCTTCTATTTATTAGCTTAATGTAATGTAAGCTACTTATAGGTGCAAATTATTCTAAAAAGAGGATTTTATACTTCAATTTGTAGGAAAACAGCTATATATCACCGATATCTAGCTAATATCATTGAAAACACAACATTTTATGGGTTTATTGCAATATGATAAGTAAAACTACTTGTATATATACAATAACGCTACAGTTTACAAGAAATTATGAAAAACGCTAGCAATATACAGTTATATCACAATAAATAACCTCTTACTCTTCTATTTAATAGTTTTATGTAATGTAAGCTACTTACAGGTGCAAATTATTCTAAAAAGAGGATTTTATACTTCAATTTATAGGAAAACAGCTATATATCACCGATAACTAGCTAAAATCATTGAAAACACTACATTTTAAGGGTTTATAGCAATATGATAAGTAAAACTACTTGTATACAATAACTCTACAGTTTACAAGAAACTATGAAAAACACTTGCAATATACCGTTATATCACATAAAAAAAACCTCCTATCTTCTATTTAATAGCTTAAGTAATGTAAGCTACTTAAAGGTGCAAATTTTTCTAAAAAAAAAGGATTTTATACTTCAATTTTTAGGAAAACGTTATATATCACCGATATTTAGCTAATATCAATGAAAAAACACATTTTATGGGTTTATAGCAATATTATAAAATAAAAACTTTCTTGTATATATACAATAACGCTACAGTTTACAAGAAACTATGAAACACGCTTGTAATATACCGTTATATCACAATAAATAACCTATTACTCTTCTATTTATTAGCTTAATGTAATGTAAGCTACTTATAGGTCTAATTATTTTAAAAAGAGGATTTTATACATCAATTTGTAGGAAAACAGCTATATATCTACGATAACGAGCTAAAATCATTGAAAACACTACATTTTATAGGTTTATAGCAATATGATAAGTAAAACTACTTGTATATATACAATAACGCTACAGTTTACAAGAAACTATGAAAAACGCCTGCAATATACAGTTATATCACAATAAATAACCTCTTACTCTTCTATTTAATAGCTTATTGTAATGTAAGCTACTTATAGGTGCAAATTATTCTAAAAAGAGGATTTTATACTTCAATTTGTTGGAAAACAGCTATATATCACCGATATCTAGCTAATATCATTGAAAACACAACATTTTATGGGTTTATAGCAATATGATAAGTAAAACTACTTGTATATATACAATAACGCTACAGTTTACAAGAAACTATGAAAAACGCTTGCAATATACCGTTATATCACAATAAATAACCTCTTACTCTTATATTTATAGCTTAATGTAATGTAAGCTACTTATAGGTCCAAATTATTCTAAAAAGAGGATTTTATACTTCAATTTGTAGGAAAACAGCTATATATCACCGATAACTAGCTAATATCATTGAATACACTACATTTTATGGGTTTATAGCAATATGATAAGTAAAACTGCTTGTATATATACAATAACGCTAAAGTTTACAAGAAATTATGAAAAACGCTTGCAATATACAGTTATATCATAATAAATAACCTCTTGCTCTTCTATTTATTAGTTTTATGTAATGAAAGCTACTTATAGGTGCAAATTATTCTAAAAACAGGATTTTATACTTCAATTTGTAGGAAAACAGCTATTATCACCGATAACTAGCTAATATCATTGAAAACACTACATTTTATGGGTTTATAGCAATATGATAAGTAAAACTACTTGTATATATACAATAACGCTACAGTTTACAAGAAACTATGAAAAACGCTTGCAATATACAGTTATTATCACCCTAAATAACCTATTACACTTCTATTTAATAGCTTAATGTAATTAAGCTACTTATATGTGCAAATTATTCTAAAAAGAGGATTTTTATACTTCAATTTATAGGGAAAAAAGCTTATATAAACACCGATAACTAGCTAATATCATTGAAAACACTACATTTTATGGGTTTATAGCAATATGATAAGTAAAACTACTTGTATATATACAATAACGCTACAGTTTACAAGAAACTATGAAAAACGCTTGCAATATACCGTTATATAACAATAAATAACCTCTTACTCTTCTATTTATTAACTTAATGTAATGTAAGCTACTTATAGGTGGAAATTATTCTAAAAAGAGGATTTTATACTTCAATTTATAGGAAAACAGCTATATATCACCGATAACTAGCTAATATCATTGAAAAAAACTACATTTTTTTGGGTTTATAGCAATATGATAAGTAAACTACTTTGTATATATACAATAACGTTACAGTTTTCAAGAAACTATGAAAAATGCTTGCAATATACCGTTATAAACACAAAAAATAACCTCTTACTCTTCTATTTATTAGCTTAATGTAATGTAAGCTACTTATAGGTGCATTTTATTTTAAAAAGAGGATTTTATACTTCACTTTGTAGGAAAACAGCTATATGTCACCCATAACTAGCTAATATCATTGAAAACACCCACATTTTATGGTTTTAAGCAATATGATAAGTAAAACTACTTGTATATATACAATAACGCTACAGTTACAAGAAAATATGAAAACGCTAGCAATATACAGTTATATCACACTAAATAACCTATTACTCTCTATTTAATAGCTTAATGTAATGTAAGCTACTTATAGGTACAAAATTATTCTAAAAAGAGGATTTTATACATCAAATTTTTAGGAAAACAGCTATATATCACCCATAAGTAGTTTTAAAATCATTGAAACACTACATTTTATGGGTTTATGCAATTTTGATAAGTAAAACTACTTGTATTTTACAATAACGCTACAGTTTACAAGAAAAATATGAAAAAAAGCTTGCAATACACCGTTATATCACAATAAATAACCTCTTACTCTTATATTTAATAGCTTAATGTAATGTAAGCTATTATAGGTGCAAAATTATTCTAAAAAGAGGATTTATACTTCAATTTGTAGGAAAACAGCTATATATCACCGATAACTAGCTAATATCATTGAAAACACAACATTTTATGGGTTTATAGCAATATGATAAGTAAAACTACTTATATATATAAAAATAACGCTACAGTTTACAAGAAACTATGAAAAAACGCTTGCAATATACCGTTATATAACAATAAATACCTATAATCTTCTATTTATTAGCTTAATGTAATGTAAGCTACTTATAGGTGCAAATTATTCTAAAAAAAAGGATTGTATACTTCATTTTTAGGAAAACAGCTATATATCACCGATAACTAGCTAAAATCATTGAAAAGAACACATTTTGAGGGTATAAAGCATTTTCATAAGGTAAATTCCTTCTATTAATGATATAAACACAACAATTAACAAGAAACTATGAAAAACACGTATAATATACAATTGTATCACAATATAGAGTCCAAACTCCTATTATAAGCTTAGAGTAGTTAAAAAAGAAATTTCTAACGAAAAAAAACTATAATACCACATTTTGAATTTCTCTATCAAAAAAGGGGCTGAATAATGTCAATTTTCGACATTTTTTAGCCCTTCAAAAATACCTTAAAACACTTGTAAAAACGTTGTTTTGAGGATTAAAATTGATACTTAAATTTCATGAAAATGGGATATTTTTAGCTCATAACATTGTAAAATATAGTTGTGTTAAAGTGCTGGAATAATGTCAATTTCGACATTTTTTTGCCTTTCAAAAAAAATTGAAATACTTGAAAAAAAATTGTTTTATGATTAAAATTGATATCTAAATTTCATGAAAAATACATATTTTTAGCTATTAATTTTGTAAAATATAGTTGTAGCAAAAATCAAAAGCTATTTAGCTATATATATAAAGAATATACTTCAATTTTTAGAAAAAAAACAACTCTTTACTGATAACTAGCTAAATCATTGAAAACACTACTTTTTAAGGGTTTATAGCAATATGATAAATAAACTACTTGTATATATACAATAACGCTACAGTTTACAAGAAACTATGAAAAACACTTGCAATATACCGTTATATCACAATAAATAACCTCTTACTCTTCTATTTTAAAAGCTTAAGGTAATGTAAGCTACTTATAGGTGCAAATTTTTCTAAAAAGAGGATTTCATACTTCAATTGTAGGAAAAAAAAGTTATATATCACCGATATTTAGCTAATATCATTGAAAAAAACTACATTTTATGGGTTTTTAGCAATATGATAAGTAAACTACTTGTATATATCAATAACGCTACAGTTTACAAGAAACTATGATAAACGCTTGCAATATACCGTTATATCACAATAATTAACCTTTACTTTTCTATTTATTAGCTTAATGTAATGGAAGCTACTTCTAGGTCTAATTATTTTAAAAGAGGATTTTTATCATCAATTTGTAGGAAAACAGCTACATATCACCGATAACTAGTAATATCATTGAAAAACACTACATTTTATGGTTTATAGCAATATGATAATAAAACACTTGTATATATACAATAAAGCTACAGTTTACAAAAAACTATGAAAACCGCTGCTTGCAATATACAGTTATATCACAATAAAAAACTTCTTACTCTTTCTATTTATTAGCTTAATGTAATGTAAGCTACTTTTAGGAGCATTTATTCTAAAAAGAGGATTTTATACTTCACTTGTAGGAAAACAGCTATATCACCGATAATAGCTAATATCATTGAAAAAAAATACATTTTATGGGTTTATAGCCCAAAATGATAAGTAAAAATACTTGTATATATACGATAACGCTACAGTTTACAAGACCTATGAAAAACGCCTGCAATATACAGTTTTATCACAATAAATAACCTCTTACTCTTCTATTTAAAAGGTTATTGGAATGTAAGCTTTCTTATGGTGCAAATTTATTCTAAAAGAGGATTTTTATACTTCAATTTGTGGAAAACAGCTATATATCCCCATATCTAGGTAATATCATTGAAAACACAACATTTTTATGGGTTTTTAGCAATATGATAAGTAAAAACTTGTATATATACAATTTAAAGCTACAGTTTACAAGAAACTATGAAAAAAAAGCTTGCAATATACCGTTATATCACAATAAATAACCTTTACTCTTTTATTATTAGCTTAATGTAATGTAAGCTACTTATAGGTGCAAATTTTTCTAAAAAGAAAGGGTTTATACTTCAATTTGTAGGAAAACAGCTATATATCACCGATAACTAGCTAAAATAATTGAAAAGAACACATTTTGAGGGTATAAAGAGAGCATTATCATGAGGTAAATTCCTTCTATTAATGATATAACACAACAATTAACAAGAAACTATGAAAAACACGTATAATATACAATTGTATCACAATATAGAGTCTCAAACTCATATTATAAGCTTAGAGTAGTTGAAAATAGAAATTTCTAACGAAAACAACTATAATACCAAAATTTTGAATTTCTCATCAAAAAAAGGGCTGAATAATGTCAATTTTCGACATTTTTTAGCCCCACAAAAATACATTAAAACACTTGAAAAAACGTTGTTTTTAAGAATAAAATTGATACATAAATTTCATGAAAAATACATATTTTAAGCTCTTAATATTATAAAATATAGTTGTGTAAAAGTGCTGAATAATGTCAAATTTCGACATTTTTTAGCCTTTCAAAAAAACATTGAAATACTTGAAAAAACATTGTTTTAAGATTAAAATTGATATCTAAATTACATGAAAAATACATATTTTTAGCTATTAATTTTGTAAAATATAGTTGTAACAAATATCAAAAGCTATTTAGCTACATATATAAAGAAATATACTTCAATTTAGAAAGAAAAAAAACTCTTCACTGATAACTAGCTAAAATCATTGAAACACTACATTTTAAGGGTTTATAGCAATATGATAAGTAAAACTACTTGTATATATACAATAACGCTACAGTTTACAAGAAACTATGAAAAACGCTTGCAATATTTCAGTTTATCACAATAAATAACCTCTTACTCTTCTATTTAATAGCTTATTGTAATATAAGCTACTTATAGGTGCAAATTATTCTAAAAAGAGGATTTTATACTTCAATTTGTTGGAAAACAGCTATATATCACCGATATCTAGCTAATATCATTGAAAACACAACATTTTATGGGTTTATAGCAATATGATAAGTAAAAATACTTGTATATATACAATAACGCTACAGTTTACAAGAAACTATGAAAAACGCTTGCAATATACCGTTATATCACAATAAATAACCTATTACTCTTCTATTTATTAGCTTAATGTAATGTAAGCTACTTATAGGTGCAAATTATTCTAAAAAGTGGATTTCATACTTCAATTTGTAGGTAAACAGCTATATATCACCGGTAACTAGCTAATATCATTGAAAACACTACATTTTATGGGTTTATAGCAATATGATAAGTAAATATACTTGTATATATACAATAACGCTACAGTTTACAAGAAACTATGAAAAACGCTTGCAATATACCGTTATATCACAATAAATAACCTCTTACTTTTATATTTAATAGCTTAATGTAATGTAAGCTACTTATAGGTGCAAATTATTCTAAAAAGGATTTTATACTTCAATTTGTAGGAAAACGGCTATATATCACCGATAACTAGCTAATATCATTGAAAACACAACATTTTATGGGTTTATAGCAATATGATAAGTAAAACTACTTGTATATATACAATAACGCTACAGTTTACAAGAAATTATGAAAAACGCATGCAATATACCGTTATATCACAATAAATAACCTTTACTCTTCTATTTATTAGCTTAATGTAATGTAAGCTACTTATAGGTGCAAATTATTCTAAAAAGAGGATTTTATACTTCAATTTGTAGGAAAACAGCTATATATCACCGATAACTAGCTAAAATAATTGAAAAGAACACATTTTGAGGGTATAAAGAGAGCATTATCATGAGGTAAATTCCTTCTATTAATGATATAACACAACAATTAACAAGAAACTATGAAAAACACGTATAATATACAATTGGTACACAATATAGAGTCTCAAACTCATATTATAAGCTTAGAGTAGTTGAAAATAGAAATTTCTAACGAAAACAACTATAATACCACATTTTGAATTTCTCTATCAATAAAAGGGCTGAATAATGTCAATTTT
Organism: Chionoecetes opilio; assembly: GCA_016584305.1. Lineage (NCBI taxonomy): Eukaryota > Metazoa > Arthropoda > Malacostraca > Decapoda > Majidae > Chionoecetes > Chionoecetes opilio. The sequence continues at coordinate 113,160 of JACEEZ010014059.1, forward strand.
CGACATTTTTTAGCCCTTCAAAATACATTAAAACACTTGAAAAAACGTTGTTTTTAGGAATAAAATTGATACATAAATTTCATGAAAAATACATAAATTTTAAAACCCTTAATATTATAAAATATAGTTGTGTAAAAGTGCTGAATAATGTCAAATTTTGACAATTATAAGGCTTTCAAAAATGCATTAAAATACTTGAAAAAACGTTGTTTTTAGGATTAAAATTGATACCTAAATTTCATGAAAATGCATATTTTTAATTCATAACATTGTAAAATATAGTTGTGTAAAAGTGCTGAATAATGTCAAATTTCGACATTTTTAGCCTTTCAAAAAAACATTGAAATACTTGAAAAAACATTGTTTTAAGATTAAAATTGATATCTAAATTTCATGAAAAATACATATTTTAAGCTATTAATTTTGTAAAATATAGTTGTAGCAAATATCAAAAGCTATTTAACTACATATATAAAGAAATATACTTCAATTTGTAGAAAAAAAAACCTCTTCACTGATAACTAGCTAAAATCATTGAAAACACTAAAATTTTAAGGGGTTTTTAGCAATATGATAAGTAAAACTACTTGTATATATACAATAACGCTACAGTTTACAAGAAAATATGAAAAACACTTGCAATATACCGTTATATCACAATAAATAACCTCTTAAATCTTCTATTTAATAGCTTAATGTAATGTAAGCTACTTATAGGTGCAAATTTTTCTAAAAAGAAGATTTTATTTCTTCAATTTGTAGGAAAACAGTTTATAAACACCCTATTTAACTAATATCATTGAAAAAACTACATTTTATGAGTTTATAGCAAAATGATAAGTAAAACTATTTGTAATATACAATAACGCTACAGTTTACAAGAAACTATGAAAACGCTTGCAATATACCGTTATATCCCCAATAAAAAAACCTATTACTCTTCTATTTATTAGCTTAATGTAATGTAGGCTACTTATAGGTGCAAATTATTTTTAAAAAGAGGATTTTTATACATCAATTTGTAGAAAACGCTATATATCACCGATAACTAGCTAAAATCATTGAAAAAACTACATTTTATGGGTTTATAGCAATATGATAAGTAAAACTACTTGTAAAATTTTACAATAACGGTACAGTTTACAAGAAACTATGAAAAACGCTTGCAATATACCGTTATATCAAATAAAAACCTCATACTCTTCTATTTATTAGCTTAATTTAATGTAAGCTACTTATAGGTGCATCTTTTTCTAAAAAGAGGATTTTATACTTCAATTTGTAGGAAAACAGCTATATATCCCGATAACTAGCTAATATCATTGAAAAAACTACATTTTATGGCTTTATAGCAATATGATAGTAAAACTACTTGTATATATACAATAACGCTACAGTTTACAAGAAACTATGAAAAACGCTTAAAATATACAGCTATATCATCAATAATAACCTATTACACCTTCTAATTTAATAGCTAAGTAATGTAAGCTACTTAATTTGGTAAAAATTTTTCTAAAAAAGGAGGATTTTATACTTCAATTTATAGGAAAACGTTATATTCACCGATAACTAGCTAAAATCATTGAAAACAATATTTTATGGTTATAGCAATAAATAAAGTAACATATTTTATATATACATAAACGTTACAGTTTACAAGAAATATAAAAATCTTAATATACCGTTTTACATACAATAATAACCTTTACTCTTCTATTATTAGCTTAATGTAATGTAAGCTACTTATAGGTGCCATTTATTCTAAAAAGAGGATTTTATACTTCAATTTTAGGAAACAGTATATATCACCGATAAGTAATATAATTGAAAAACTACTTTTATGGGGTTTTTAGCATTTGTAAGTAAAACTACTTGATATATACAATAACGCTACATTTTACAAGAAACTATAAAACGCTTGAAATTTCCGATTAATTAAAAATAAATAACCTCTTACTTTTATTTATTAACTTAATGTAATGTAAGCGTTTTAGTGAAATTTCTAAAAAGAGGATTTTATACCTTTAATTTAGGAAAACAGCTATATACCCCGATAAACAGGTAATATCATTGAAAACACTACATTTTATGGGGTTTTTAGCAATAAATAAGTAAAACACTTGTTAAAATACAATTAACGTTACAGTTTACAAAAACTATTAAAAAGTTGCAATATACGTTATATACAATTTAAAAAACCTTTATCTTCTTTTATTAGCTTAATGTAATGTAAGCTACTTATAGGTGCATTTTTATTTAAAAAGAGATTTATATTCATTTGTAGGAAACAGCTATATATCCCGATAACTAGCTAATATCAAATTTAAAAATTTCATTTTAGGGTTAAAGCAATATATAAGTAAATTCCCTTTATTAATACAAAAACCTAAAGTTACAAGAAATATGGAAAAAACCTTAAATAACCGTTTTATCACAATAATAAACCCCTTAAAAATTTTTAATTAATAGTTAATGTAATTTAAGACTTTTATGAAATTATTCTAAAAAAGAGGATTTATATACTTCAATTTTTGGGAAAAAATTTAACCATTACAAATAATTAATACATTGCAAAAAACATTTTAGGGTTTATACAATATATAAGTTTTTTTTTTAAATTTCTTATTATAATACAATAAGCTTTTCATTTAAAGAAAACATAAAAACTTGAATATACGTTAATAAAATAATAAACCCAAATTCTTTATTTATCACTTAATGTAAAGTAAAAGGGTATAAGGGGGCAAATTATTCCTAAAAAAAAATTGATACTTAATTTGTAGAAAAAGTATATATCAGAAAAATACTAAAATTATGGAAAAAAAATTTGGGTATAAAAACATTATCATAATAAATTCCCTTTTATTTGTAAAAAAAAAATTTACAAAACTAGAAAACATTAAAAACAATTGTATACTATAGAATTAAATTATTGTTTAATATTTAAAAAAACTAAGAAAAAACTATAAAACATTTTTAATTTCTTATCAAAAAAATCAATAATGTAATTTTCACTTTTTTGCATTCAAAAAAATTAAAACATTTAAAAAAACGTTGTTTTAAAAAAAAGAACATAATTTTATGAAAAAATACATTTTTGTTTTAATATATAAAAAAATTTGTAAAATCAAAAAGTAAATTTTCAAAACTTTTAAAAATGCATTAAAATACAAAAAAAACTTTTTTTTTAGTTTAAAATTGTACTAGGGGTTTCTAAAAAGAATTTTTACTCAAAATTTTTAAAAAAGTTTTAAAAATGCTAATAATTCAAATTTAAATTTTTTAGCCTTCAAAAAACATTTAAAAAAAAATTAAAAAAAAAAGTTTTAAGGGTTAAAATTGATTTTAAAATTCAAAAAATACTATTTTTACTATTAAAATTTTGTAAAATTTTTTGCACAAATTCAAAAAATTTCTAAAAAAAGAAAATACTTCAAATTTTAAAAAAAAAACCTTTCCGTAACTACTAAAATTGAAAAAACTAAAATTTTAGGGGGTTTTGCAATATTATAAGTAAAACACTTGTATATTACCCAAAACCCTACAGTTTACAAAAAACTATAAAAAAACCCCTTTCAATAACCCTTTTAAACACAATAAATAACCCCTTACTCTTTTATTTAATAGCTTAATTAATGTAACTATTAAGGTGAAATTTTTTAAAAAAGGATTTTATAAATCAATTTGAGGAAAACAGCTATATATCCCGATAACTAGCAAAATCATTTAAAACACTACATTTTTTGTTTTTTAGCAATTATAAAGAAAAATATTGTATATATACAAAAACGTTACAGTTACAAAAACTATGAAAAAAAGCTTGAATATCCGTATACCAAAAAAAAACCCCCTATCTTATTTTTTAGCTTAATTTAATGTAAGCTACTTTAGGGCATTTTTTTAAAAAAAGGGTTTTATACTTCAATTTTTAGGAAAAAGCTATTATCACCGATAACTACTAAAATATTGAAAACACACTTTTTTGGGTTATAGCAAAAATTATAAGTAAAACTACGATTAACAAAAACGTACATTTACAAGAACTATGAAAACCGCTTGCAATATCAGTTTTAAACACATAAATAACCTTTTACTCCTTATTTAAAGCTTAAGTAATGTAAGCTACTTTAGGGCAATTATTCAAAAAGAGGGTTTTTATACTTAATTTTAGGAAAACAGCTATATATCACCGATAACAGCTAAATCATTGAAAAAACAATTTTAGGGTTTAAAGCATTATAAGTAAAACCTTTATATATAAAACACAATTTTCAAAACTATGAAAACCTTAATATACCTTTATCACAATAAATAACCCTTATCTTAATTTTATTAGTTTTTAAGAACCTTAAAAATTTTAAAAATTTCTAAAAAAAAAGGGATTTTTATTTTTCTTAATTTAAAAACACAAACACCGATAAAAAGCTAATATCATTTAAAATAATTTTATTTTTATAAATATGAAAGTAAAATACTTTTTAATTCAAAAATACATTTAAAGAAAATTGAAAAACGTTGTTATATTATATCCAATTTTAAAAACCTTTTTACTCAGAAATGTTAAAAAAATTGAAAAATCTTTAGGGCAAATTATTTTTTAAAAAAAAATTAATTTTTAAAAACACTTTACCCATAATTAACTAATTCATTTTAAAAAAAACTTTTTAGGATTTATGAAAAAATAAAAATTGTAAATACAAAACGGTACTTTAAAGAAAAACTAATGAAAAAAAAACCTTTTAATATACAGTTTTTAAAATAAATAATCACTCTTTTATTATACTTTTTTAAGTAATACTTATATGCAATTTTAACCCAAAAAGAAAAAAAAATTCAAATTTTAGGAAACATAAAACCATAAATCCAATTGGAAAAGAACACTTTAGGGTATAAAGATTATCAAAGTAAATCCTTCATTAAAAATTATAAACAAAAAATTTTTAAAAAAAATATGAAAAACACTATATATAAAAATGATCAAATATAACTCCATTTCCATTAAAGCCCTTTTTTTTTTTTAAATAGTTTTAATTAAAAATTTTTAAAAAAATTAAACAACATTTTTGAACTTATAAAAAAGGGGGAATATTTATTTTTTACATTTTTAGTTTAAAAATTTAATAAAAAAATTAAAAAAACGTTTGTTTTTAAAATAAATTGAAATAAATTTATAAAAAAAAAATTTTAAAACTTTATTTAAATAATTTTAAAAAGCTATTGTCCCAAATTTTTGAATTTTTTTGGGGTTTTCCAAAAAGATTAAAAAATTGAAAAAAACTTTTTTAGATTTAAAAATTGAAAACCAAATTTCAGAAAATGCAATTTTTTAGCCAAAATTTTAAAAAAAAATTTTAAAAGGTAATAATTCAAAATTTCCCCCATTTTTTCTTTCAAAAAAACATTTAAAACCCTTTGAAAAAAAATTTTTAAGTTAAAATATATAAATTTCATGAAAAAACAATTTTAGCTTTAATTTTTTAAAAAATAGTTGTGAAAATCAAAAAGCATTTGACATTTAAGAAAATCTTAATTTTTTGGGAAAAAAACCTTTATTAAAATACTAAAATCTTGAAACATCATTTTAAGGGGGTTTTACAATAGGAAAGTTAAAACTACTTTTTATTTCAAAAAAACATTGAAATATAAAAAATTGAAATAATATATCAAATAAAAAAACCCTTTTTTTTAGCTTAAATTTTGAAAAATATAGGTGCAAAATTTTTGTTTTTTAAAAGAAATTTTTCTTCAAAAATTTGTGGAAAAAAACTTTTCACCCCCTACTAGTAAATCTTGAAAAAACAAAAATTTTAGGGTTTATACAATATATAAGTAAAACTACTTGTATAAAACTAACGCTAAGTTTTCAAGAAACTATAAAAACCTTTTCAATATACCGTTTTAAACACAAAAAATAACCTTTTCTTTCATTTATTTGCTTAAGTAAAGTAAACTACTTATAGGTCAATTTTTTAAAAAGAGGATTTTAACTCAATTTGTAGGAAAAAAAGTTTTAAAATCACCGATAACTAGCAATATCTTGAAAAACTAATTTTATGGGGTTTTTAGCAATATAATAAAACTACTTTTATATAACAATAACGTCAGTTTAAAGAAACTATGAAAAAAGCTTGCAATATACCTTATATCACAAAATATCTTTTCTTTTATTTAAATAGCTTAATGTAAAGTAAGCTACTTAAGGTCCCTTATTTTAAAAAAAAGGATTTTAACTTCAATTTTTAGGAAAAAAGTATATACACCGATAACTAGCTAAAATCATTGAAAAAAAACACATTTTAGGGTTTAAAAACATTTTAATTTAAGGGAAATTCCCTTTATAATAATAAAAACCAAAATTTTAAAAAACTATGAAAAAACCCTAAAATACTTTTTTCCAATAAAAAAAATTACTCTTTATAAGCTTAAGTTTAAAAATTTAAAAATTTTCTAAAAAAAAACTATAAAAAACATTTTAAACTCTTCAAAAAAAAGGGTGATAAACAATTTTCACATTTTTAATTCAAAAAATACATTTAAAAACTTTAAAAAAACTTTTTAAAAATAAAAAAACTATATTTCATAAAAATAAATTTAAGCTTTTAATATTAAAAATATATTTTTAAAAGTCGAAAAGTAAATTTTGACATTTTTTTGGTTTTAAAAATGATTAAAAAAAACTTGAAAAAACGTTGTTTTTAGGATTAAAAAATTTATACCTAATTTCATAAAAATCTATTTTATTATACTTGAAAAAATTTGTTTTTAAAAGGCAATAATTCAAAAGAATTTTTTTACCTTTAAAAAAAAACATTGAAAAACTTTAAAAAAAATTTTGTTTTAAGATTAAAATTATATTTAAATTCATAAAAAAATAAATTTTATATTAATTTTTAAATATATTTTAGAAAAATTTAAAAGCATTTTGTAAATTATAAAAAAAATAACTTCAATTGTAGAAAAAAAACTTTTAAAGATAAAATAGCTAAAATCATTGAAAAAAACATTTTTTGGGTTTTAAAACAATATATAAGTAAAAAATTTTTATAAAAAATAACCAAAATTTTAAAAAAAACATAAAAACACGAAAATACCTTTATCCAAAAAAAACCTTTTCCCCTTTTTTAAAATAAGAATTAAAATTATATTTTAAATTTTTTCTAAAAAGGGTTTTAATTAATTTTAGGGAAAACAAAACACCGTAAATAGCTTTAAAATTTATTTAAAAAATAATTTTAGGGTTTTTTAAAATACAATAAGTAAAATTTGTTTAAAACAAAATTTACATTTAAAGAAAATGAAAAAAATTTTAAAAAACGTTTTTTAAAAAATAACCTTATTTTTTCTATTTTATTTCTTAATTAATGTAAGCATTAAGGGGATTTTTCTAAAAAAAATTTTATACTTCAAAATTTTTAGAAAAAGTTAATAGAAATACTAATTTTTAAAAAAATAATTTTTATTGGGTTTTTTGCAAAAATATAAAAATTGTATATAAAAAAGACATTTAAAAAAAAAAAAACCTCAAATATACAGTTTTTTTTCATAAAAACCATTTCTTTTATTTATGCAAATTTTAAGTAACTACTTATATACAAAATTATTTCTAAAAAATTTTATATTCAAATAAAAACACTATAATAAAGATAACTAGCATATCATTAAAAAAAATTTTTAAAATTTTAGCAATATGATAAATAAACACAATTTATTATAAAATAAGCCTCAGTTTACAAAAACCTGTGAAAAACCTTAAAAAATACCGTTATAACAATAAAAAAACCTTTACTCTTATTTATTAGCTTAAAGTAATGTAAGCTACTTTTAGGGGCAATTTTTCTAAAAAGAGGTTTTATATTTAATTTTTAGGAAAAAGCTTATATCAGAAATAGTTTAAAATAATTTAAAACTACATTTATGGGTTTATGCAAAATGATAATAAAATACTTGTATATATACAAAACGCTAAAGTTTCAAAAAACTATGAAAAACGCTTGAATATACGTATTCAAAATAAAAACCCCCTTTCTTTATATTAATAGCTTAATAATGAAGCTACTTAAGGTGCAAATTATTCTAAAAAAAGGGGGTTTTTATACTTCAATTTTTAGGAAAACCGATATATCCCGATAACTATAATATCATTGAAAAAACAAAAATTTATGGGTTTATAGCAATATGTAAGTAAACTACTTTATATATACAATAACGGTACAGTTTTTCAAAAAAACTATGAAAAAACGCTTGCAATATACCGTTATAAACAATAAAAAAACCTTTTAATCTTTATTTATGCTTTTTGTAATGTAGCACTTTTAAGGGGCAAAAATCTAAAAAAAAAAGGGTTTTATACTTCAAATTTTAGGAAAACAGCTATATTCACCGATAACTAGCTAAAATCATTGAAAAGAACACATTTGAGGGATAAACCCCCATCATAAGGAAATTCCTTCTATAATATATAACACACAAAATTTAAAAAAAACTAGAAAAACCTATAAAATACAATTTTATACAAATAGAATTCAACTCCTATTATAACTTACGTAGTTAAAATGAAATTTCTAACGAAAACAAAATAAATAACACATTTGAATTTCTCTATCAAAAAAGGGCTGAAAATGTAATTTTCGACATTTTTTTGCCCTTAAAATCATTAAAACACTTAAAAAAAATTGTTTTAAGAATAAAATTGATACATAATTTCATGAAAAATACATATTTTAAAATTTTAATATTATAAAATATAGTTTTTGTAAAAAGTGCGGGAAAAAGTCAAATTTTGACATTTTTTTAAAGGGTTTTAAAAAAGATTAAAATACTTGAAAAAACGTTGTTTTTGGATTAAAATTGATACCCAAATTTCATGAAAAGCATATTTTTAGCTCAAACATTGTAAAATATAGTTGTGTAAAAATGTGAATAATGCAAATTTCGACATTTTTTAGCCCTTTTAAAAAAACATTGAAAACTTGAAAAAAAAATTTTTTTTAAGATTAAAAATTTATACTAAAAATTCATGAAAAATCATTTTTTAGTATTAATTGTAAAAAATAGTTGTACAAAATCAAAAATTTTGCTACATTATAAAGAAATATACTTCAATTTGTAGAAAAAAAAAACTCTCACTGATAATAGCTAAAATCATTGAAAACACTACATTTTAGGGTTTTTAGCAATATGATAATAAAACTATTTATATATAAATAACGCTCCCCTTACAAAAACTAAAAAAACACTTTCAATATACCGTTTTATCACAATAAATAACCTTTACTCTTTTTAATAGTTAAGGGAATGAAGCTACTTTGGTCAAATTTTTCAAAAAGAGGTTTTATACTTTAATTTTTGGAAAAACAGTTTTTATACACCGAAAAATAAAAATCATTTAAAACAAAAATTTTTTTTTAAAAAAAAAAACAGAATTTTTAAGCGTTTAAAGAAATAAAAAGTTAATACGTTAAAATAAATAACCCTTTTCCTTTTATACAAATTTTGAAAAAGGCTTTTTTAAAAAAGGGTTTTTTTTTCCCCAATTTTAAAAACCTTTTATCCCATAAAGCAATAATGAAAAACTATTTTTGGGTTTTAAAAAATTTTAAAAAATTTTTTATACAATGTGGGAAAAAAAGAAAAACCCGAATAACTTATATCATAAAAACCTTTTCCTTTTATTTATAGTTTTTTTAATGTAACTACTTTGGTAAAAATTTAAAAAATTTTTAACTCTTTAAAAGGAAAAAATTAAAAAACGGAAAAAGAAAACAAGGGGTTAAACAAATAAATAAATTTTTATTATAAACCAATAAAAGAAAAATTAAAAACAAATTAATTCAAAAAGAAAATTTTAAACTTCATTTTTTAAAAAGGGAAAAAAGAAAATTTCAAAAAAAATAATCCAATTTGTAAAAAAACAATAATTTAATTTGGAAATTTTTGAAAAAAAATAATTTTTAAAACTTAAAAAACGTTTTTTCAAAAATTTCAAGAAAAAAAAACCCAAAAAAAACTTTAAAAACAATAAATAAAAAATTTTTTTTTAAATGTTAATTTAAAGTAAATTTTCTTTAGGGCAAATTTCTAAAAAAGGTTTTTTTTTTTTTATTCAATTTTAGGGAAAAAGCTATATAACGATTTAATGTTTAAAATGGGAAAACAATTTTAAAATTTTTTAAACCTTTAAAAAAACCCTTAAATACAAAAAAGTTTTTAAAAAAATTAAAAAAAACCCGATATCTAATCAAAAATACCCTTTTCTTTTTTTACTTAATTTGTAAATTTAGGTGCAAATTATTCTAAAAAAAGGATTATTTCAATTTTTAGGAAAAAAACTTTCCCCGATAACTACTAAAAATCATTAAAAACACATTTTTTGGGTTTTTAAACAATATAAAAGTAAAATCTTTATTTAAAAAACCACAATTAAAAAAAAACTTGAAAAACCTTAAATACCTTTATAAAATAAATAACCTTTAACTTCATATTTAAGAATTAAGCACTTTAAATCAAATTTTTTCTAAAAAATATTTTTTATTCAATTTTGGGAAAATAATTCAAAATATAAAACATTTAAAAAAACTTTTTAGGGTTTAAAAACAAATTTCATAAAAAAATTTTTATTTTTTAATTTAAAAAATTTTTTAAAAAAACTTTAAAAAAGTTTTACTTTTCACAAAAAATAAAATTAAACCCCAAAAAAGTGTTTTAATTTAAAAATTCTAAAAAAAAATTTTTTTTAAAATTTAAAAAATTTTTTAAAAAATGGGGTAATAATCAATTTGAAAAACCTTTTTTTGTTTAAAAAAATTTAAAAAACTTGAAAAAAAATTTGTTTTAAGAAATTAAAAATTTTTATATTTCCCCAAATCTATTTTTCTTTTAAAATTTTTAAAATTATGTTAAAAGGGATTTAAAAATTTCAATTTTAAAAAACCCCTTTAAAATGCTAAAAATATTTAAAAAACTTTTTTAGGTTTAAAATTATAAAAAATTTGTAAAACAAAAAATTTTTAAAAAACCTTAAAAAAATTAAAAATAGTTAATAAATAAAAAACCTTTACCTTTTTATTTAAAACAAAAAACATTTGGGCAATTTTTAAAAAAAAACCCAAAATTTTTAGGAAAAATTTATACTAAATTGATAAAAAAATACATTTTTTTAGCTATAATTTTGTTTTTAAAATAAGTTGTTTCAAAATATAAAAAGCTTAAATACTTATTAAAAAATTTTACCAAAATTTGTAATTGAAAAAAAAAAAAAATCTTCAATTTTTAAAAAGCTAAAACCATTGAACAAAAAAAAACATTTTTTGGGTTTATAGCAATTATAAGTAAAATACTTTATATATACAATAACCTACAGTTTACAAAAACTATAAAAAAAAATTGCAAATACGTTTTATACAATAAATAACCTTTATCTTTTTTTTAAAAGCTTAAATTTAAGTAAGCTATTATAGGGGCAAATTTTTCTAAAAAAGGTTTTATACTTTAATTTTTGGAAAAAGCATATATCACCCAAACTACTAAAACATTAAAAAATACATTTTAGGTTTTTTAGCAAAATTATAAAGTAAAACCTTTATATAAAAACACATTTTTCAAGAAACTATGAAAAACCTTAATATTTCCTTTATCACAATAAAAATTTTTCTTTTTTATTTGTTTAATGAATTTAAAAACCACTTATATCCAAAATTTTCTAAAAAAGGTTTTAATTCAATTTTAGAAAAACATAACACCGGGGGAAAAAATTTAAAAAAACTTTTTGTTTTTTTTTTTAAAAAAAAAATTGAAAACCCTTTTCATTTTTTGGGGTTTTAAAAAAGCATAAAAAATTAAAAAACTTTTTTATTTAAAAAAATAAAAATAAAAAACAATTTTAAAGTAGTGTTTTCAATGATATTAGCTAGTTATCGGTGAATATAGCTTTCACAATGAAGTATAAATCCTTTAGAAATTGCACCTATAAGTAGCTTACATTACATTAAGCTAATAAATAGAAGAGTAATAGGTTATTTATTGTTATGTAACGGTATATTTTAAGCGTTTTTCATAGTTTCTTGTAAACTGTAGCGTTATTGTATATATAAAAGTAGTTTTACTTATCATATTGCTATAAACCCATAAAATGTAGTGTTTTCAATGATATTAGCTAGTTATCGGTGATATATAACTGTTTTCCTACAAATTGAAGTATAAAATCCTCTTTTTAGAAAAATTTGCACCTATAAGTAGCTTACATTACATTAAGCTATTAAATAGAAGAGTAAGAGGTTATTTATTGTGATATAACGGTATATTGCAAGTGTTTTTCATAGTTTCTTGTAAACTGTAGCGTTAATGTATATATACAAGTAGTTTTACTTATCATATTGCTATAAACCCTTAAAATGTAGTGTTTTCAATGATTTTAGCTAGTTATCAGTGAAGAGTTTTTTTTCTTCTACAAATTGAAGTATATTTCTTTAAATATGTAGCTAAATAGCTTTTGATATTTGCTACAACTATATTTTACAAAATCAATAGCTAAAAATATGTATTTTTCATGAAATTTATATATCAATTTTAATCTTAAAACAATGTTTTTCAAGTATTTCAATGTTTTTTTGAAAGGCTAAAAAATGTCGAAATTTGACATTATTCAGCACTTTTACACAACTATATTTTACAATGTTATGAGCTAAAAATATGCATTTTCATGAAATTTAGGTATCAATTTTAATCCTCAAAACAACGTCTTTTCAAGTATTTTAATGCATTTTTGAAAGCCTTAAAAATGTCGAAATTTGACATTATTCAGCACTTTTACACAACTATATTTTACAATGTTATGAGCTAAAAATATGCATTTTCATGAAATTTAGGTATCAATTTTAATCCTAAAAACAACGTTTTTTCAAGTATTTTAATGCATTTTGGAAGGCTTAAAAATGTCAAAATTTGACATTATTCAGCACTTTTACACAACTATATTTTATAATATTAAGAGTTTAAAATATGTATTTTTCATGAAATTTATGTATCAATTTTATTCTTAAAAACAACATTTTTTTGAAGTGTTTTAATGTATTTTTAATGAGCTAAAAAATGTCGAAAATTGACATTATTCAGCCCTTTTTTTGATAGAGAAATTCAAAATGTTGTATTATAGTTGTTTGCGTTAGAAATTTCTATTTTAAACTACTGTAAGCTTATAATAGGAGTTTGAGAGTCTATATTGTGATACAATTGTATATTATATGTGTTTTTCATAGTTTCTTGTTAATTGTTGTGTTATATCATTAATAGAAGGAATTTACCTTATGATAATGCTTTATACCCTCAAAATGTGTTCTTTTCAATGAGTCCTCTTTAAAAACAATCCTCTTTTTACAATAAATTGCACCTATAAGTAGCTTACATTACATAAAGCTATTAAATAGAAGAGTAAGAGGTTATTTATTGTGATATAACTGTATATTGCAAGCGTTTTTCATAGTTTCTTGTAAACTGTAGCGTTATTGTATATATACAAGTAGTTTTACTTATCATATTGCTATAAACCCATAAAATGTTGTGTTTTCAATGATATTAGCTAGTTATCGGTGATATATAGCTGTTTTCCTACAAATTGAAGTATAAAATCCCCTTTTTAGAATAATTTGCACCTATAAGTAGCTTTACAATTATTAAGCTATTAAATATATGAGTAAGAGGTTATTAATTGTGATATAACGGTATATATCAAGCGTTTTTCATAGTTTCTTGTAAACTGTAGCGTTATTGTATATATACAAGTATTTTTACTTATCATATTGCTATAAACCCATAAAATGTAGTGTTTTCAATGATATTAGCTAGTTATCGGTGATATATAGCTGTTTTCCTACAAATTGAAGTATAAAATCCTCTTTTTAGAATAATTTGCACCTATAAGTAGCTTACATTACATTAAGCTAATAAATAGAAGAGTAAGAGGTTATTTATTGTGATATAACGGTATATTGCAAGCGTTTTTCATAGTTTCTTGTAAACTGTAACGTTATTGTATATATACAAGTTGTTTTACTTATCATATTGCTATAAACCCATAAAATGTAGTGTTTTCAATGATATTAGCTAGTTATCGGTGATATATAGCTGTTTTCCTATAAATTGAAGTATAAAATCCTCTTTTTAGAATAATTTGCACCTATAAGTAGCTTACATTACATTAAGCTATTAAATAGAAGAGTAATAGGTTATTTAGTGTGATATAACTGTATATTGCAAGCGGTTTTCATAGTTTCTTGTAAACTGTAGCGTTATTGTATATATACAAGTAGTTTTACTTATGATATTGCTATAAACCCATAAAATGTAGTGTTTTCAATGATATTAGCTAGTTATCGGTGATATATAGCTGTTTTCCTACAAATTGAAGTATAAAATCCTCTTTTTAGAGAAAGATGCACCTATAAGTAGCTTACATTACATTAAGCTAATAAATAGAAGAGTAAGAGGTTATTTATTGTGATATATCGGTATATTGCAAGCGTTTTTCATAGTTTCTTGTAAACTGTAACGTTATTGTATATATACAAGTAGTTTTACTTATCATATTGCTATAAACCCATAAAATGTAGTGTTTTCAATGATATTAGCTAGTTATCGGTGATATATAGCTGTTTTCCTACAAATTGATGTATAAAATCCTCTTTTTAGAAAAATTTGCACCTATAAGTAGCTTACATTACATTAAGCTATTAAATAAAAGAGTAAGAGGTTATTTATTGTGATATAACGGTATATTGCAAGTGTTTTTTATAGTTTCTTGTAAACTGTAGCGTTATTGTATATATACAAGTAGTTTTACTTATCATATTGCTATAAACCCTAAAAATGTAGTGTTTTCAATGATTTTAGCTAGTTATCAGTGAAGAGTTTTTTTTTTCTACAAATTGAAGTATATTTCTTTATATATGTAGCTAAATAGCTTTTGATATTTGCTACAACTATATTTTACAAAATTAATAGCTAAAAATATGTATTTTTCATGCAATTTAGATATCAATTTTAATCTTAAAACAAATTTTTTTTTCAAGTATTTCAATGTTTTTTTGAAAGGCTAAAAAATGTCGAAATTTGACATTATTCAGCACTTTTACACAACTATATTTTACAATGTTATGAGCTAAAAATATGCATTTTCATGAAATTTAGGTATCAATTTTAATCCTAAAAACAACGTTTTTTCAAGTATTTTAATGCATTTTTAAAAGCCTTAAAAATGTCAAAATTTGACATTATTCAGCACTTTTACACAACTATATTTTATAATATTAAAAGCTTAAAATATGTATTTTTCATGAAATATATGTATCAATTTTATTCTTAAAACAACGTTTTTTCAAGTGTTTTAATGTATTTTTGAATGGCTAAAAAATGTCGAAAATTGACATTATTCAGCCCTTTTTTTGATAGAGAAATTCAAAATGTGGTATTATAGTTGTTTTCGTTAGAAATTTCTATTTTAAACTACTGTAAGCTTATAATAGGAGTTTGAGATTCTATATTGTGATACAATTGTATATTATACGTGTTTTTCATAGTTTCTTGTTAATTGTTGTGTTATATCATTAATAGAAGGAATTTACCTTATGATAATGCTTTATACCCTCAAAATGTGTTCTTTTCAATGATTTTAGCTAGTTATCGGTGATATATAGCTGTTTTCCTACAAATTGAAGTATACAATCCTTTTTTTTAGAATAATTTGCACCTATAAGTAGCTTACATTACATTAAGCTGATAAATAGAAGATTAATAGGTTATTTATTGTTATATAACGGTATATTGCAAGCGTTTTTCATAGTTTCTTGTAAACTGTAGCGTTATTGTATATATATAAGTAGTTTTACTTATCATATTGCTATAAACCCATAAAATGTTGTGTTTTCAATGATATTAGCTAGTTATCGGTGATATATAGCTGTTTTCCTACAAATTGAAGTATAAAATCCTCTTTTTAGAATAATTTGCACCTATAAGTAGCTTACATTACATTAAGCTATTAAATATAAGAGTAAGAGGTTATTTATTGTGATATAACGGTATATTGCAAGCGTTTTTCATAGTTTCTTGTAAACTGTAGCGTTATTGTATATATACAAGTAGTTTTACTTATCATATTGCTATAAACCCATAAAATGTAGTGTTTTCAATGATATTAACTACTTATCGGTGATATATAGCTGTTTTCCTACAAATTGAAGTATAAAATCCTCTTTTTAGAATAATTTGCACCTATAAGTAGCTTACATTACATTAATCTAATAAATAGAAGAGTAATAGGTTATTTATTGTTATGTAACGGTATATTTTAAGTGTTTTTCACAGTTTTTGTAAAATGTAGCGTTATTGTATATATACAATTAGTGTTACTTATCATATTGCTATAAACTCATAAAATGTAGTGTTTTCAATGATATTAGCTAGTTATCGGTGATATATAGCTGTTTTCCTACAAATTGAAGTATAAAATCCTCTTTTTAGAATAATTTGTACCTATAAGTAGCTTACATTACATTAAGCTATTAAATAGAAGAGTAATAGGTTATTTAGTGTGATATAACTGTATATTGCTAGCGTTTTTCATAGTTTCTTGTAAACTGTAGCGTTATTGTATATATACAAATAGTTTTACTTATCATATTGCTATAAACCCATAAAATGTAGTGCTTTCAATGATATTAGCTAGTTATCGGTGATATATAGCTGTTTTCCTACAAAGTGAAGTATAAAATCCTCTTTTTAGAATAATTTGCACCTATAAGTAGCTTACATTACATTAAGCTATTAAATATAAGAGTAAGAGGTTATTTATTGTGATATAACGGTATATTGCAAGCGTTTTTCATAGTTTCTTGTAAACTGTAGCGTTATTGTATATATACAAGTAGTTTTACTTATCATATTGCTATAAACCCATAAAATGTAGTGTTTTCAATGATATTAACTACTTATCGGTGATATATAGCTGTTTTCCTACAAATTGAAGTATAAAATCCTCTTTTTAGAATAATTTGCACCTATAAGTAGCTTACATTACATTAAGCTAATAAATAGAAGAGTAATAGGTTATTTATTGTTATGTAACGGTATATTTTAAGTGTTTTTCACAGTTTCTTGTAAACTGTAGCGTTATTGTATATATACAATTAGTGTTACTTATCATATTGCTATAAACCCATAAAATGTAGTGTTTTCAATGATATTAGCTAGTTATCGGTGATATATAGCTGTTTTCCTACAAATTGATGTATAAAATCCTCTTTTTAAAATAATTAGACCTATAAGTAGCTTACATTACATTAAGCTAATAAATAGAAGAGTAATAGGTTATTTATTGTGATATAACGGTATATTGCAAGCGTTTTTCATAGTTTCTTGTAAACTGTAGCGTTATTGTATATATACAAGTAGTTTTACTTATCGTATTGCTATAAACCCATAAAATGTTGTGTTTTCAATGATATTACCTAGATATCGGTGATATATAGCTGTTTTCTTACAAATTGAAGTATAAAATCCTCTTTTTAGAATAATTTGCACCTATAAGTAGCTTAAATTACAATAACCTTTTAAATAGAAGAGTAAGAGGTTATTTATTGTGATATAACTGTATATTGCAGGCGTTTTTCATAGTGTCTTGTAAACTGTAGCGTTATCGCTAAAAAGTAGCTTACATTACATTAATCTAATAAATAGAAGAGTAAGAAGTTATTTATTGTGATATAACTGTATATTGCAAGCAGCGTTTTTCATAGTTTCTTGTAAACTGTAGCGTTATTGTATATATACAAGTAGTTTTACTTATCATATTGCTATAAACCCATAAAATGTAGTGTTTTCAATGATATTAGCTAGTTATCGGTGATATGTAGCTGTTTTCCTACAAATTGATGTATAAAATCCTCTTTTTAAAATAATTAGACCTAGAAGTAGCTTCCATTACATTAAGCTAATAAATAGAAAAGTAATAGGTTAATTATTGTGATATAACGTTATATTGCAAGCGTTTATCATAGTTTCTTGTAAACTGTAGCGTTATTGTATATATACAAGTAGTTTTACTTATCATATTGCTATAAACCCATAAAATGTAGTGTTTTCAATGATATTAGCTAAATATCGGTGATATATAACTGTTTTCCTACAAATTGAAGTATAAAATCCTCTTTTTAGAAAAATTTGCACCTATAAGTAGCTTACATTACCTTAAGCTATTAAATAGAAGAGTAAGAGGTTATTTATTGTGATATAACTGTATATTGCAAGTGTTTTTCATAGTTTCTTGTAAACTGTAGCGTTATTGTATATATACAAGTAGTTTTACTTATCATATTGCTATAAACCCTTAAAATGTAGTGTTTTCAATGATTTTAGCTAGTTTTTTTTTTCTACAAATTGAAGTATATTTCTTTATATATGTAGCTAAATAGCTTTTGATATTTGCTACAACTATATTTTACAAAATTAATAGCTAAAAATATGTATTTTTCATGAAATTTAGATATCAATTTTAATCTTAAAACAATTTTTTTTCAAGTATTTCAATGTTTTTTTGAAAGGCTAAAAAATGTCGAAATTTGACATTATTCAGCACTTTAACACAACTATATTTTACAATGTTATGAGCTAAAAATATGCATTTTCATGAAATTTAAGTATCAATTTTAATCCTCAAAACAACGTTTTTTCAAGTATTTTAATGCATTTTTGAAAGCCATAAAAATGTCAAAATTTGACATTATTCAGCACTTTACACAATATATTTTATAATATTAAGAGCTTAAATATGTATTTTTCATGAAATTTAGTATCAATTTTATTCCTAAAAACAACGTTTTTACAAGTGTTTTAAGGTATTTTGAAGGGCTAAAAATGTCGAAAATTGACATTATTTAGCCCCTTTTTGATAGAAAATTCAAATGTGGTTTATAGTTGTTTTCGTTTGAAATTTTTATTTTTAAACTATCTAAGCTAAAATAGGAGTTTTTAGACTCTTATTGTGATACAATTGTAATTATACGTGTTTTTTTATAGTTTTTGTTAATTGTTGTGTTTTATCTTAATAAAGGAAGTTACCTTATGATTTGCTTTTTACCCTCAAAAAGGTTCTTTCAAGATTTTTGCTAGTTACGATGATATATAGCTGTTTCCCACAAATTTAAATATACAACCCCTTTTTTTTGGAAAAATTTTCACCATAAGTAGCTTACTTTCATAAAACTATTAAAAGAAGAGTAATAGGTTATTTTGTGTGATTAAGTAATTGCAAACGGTTTTTATAGTTTTTTGTAAACGTAGCGTTATTTTTATTACAAATGTTTTTCTTTTTGATATTTCTATAACCCCTAAAAAAGTAGTGTTTTCAATGATATTAATACTTATCGGTGATAGCGTTTCCACAAAATTGAAGTATAAAATCCTCTTTTTAAAAAGATGAACTATTTAAATAGCTTACATTTCATTAACTATAAATGAAGAGTAAGAGGGGTTTTTTGTGATATATCGGTATATGCAAGCGTTTTTCATATTTTTGTAAACGTAACGTTATTTTATATATAAAAGTAGTTTTACTTATCATATTTCTATAAAAACCTAAAATGAGTTTTTCAAAATATTAGTAGTTACGGGATATTAGTGTTTTTTTACAAATTGATGTAAAAAAATCCTCTTTTTAGAAAAATTTGCACCTATAAATCTTACATTTCATTAAGCTATTAAATAAAAGAGAAGAGGTTATTTTTTGTGATATAAAGGTTATTGCAAATGTTTTTTTAGTTTCTTGTAAACTGTAGGGTTTTTGTATATATAAAAGTATTTTACTTATATATTTCTATAAACCCCAAAAATGTGTGTTTCAAGATTTTTGCTAGTTATCATGAAGATTGTTTTTTTTTTACAAATTTAAGTATATTTTCTTTATTTTATGTGCTAAAAAGCTTTGATATTTTCTACAACATTTTCAAAATTAATAGCTAAAAAATTATTTTTCATGCAATTTAGATATCAATTTTAAACTTAAAAAAAAATTTTTTTTCAAAGTATTTCAAAGTTTTTTTGAAAGGCTAAAAATGTCGAAATTTGACATTATTTAGCACTTTTACACAAAATATATTTTACAAGGTTAGAGCAGAAATATGCTTTTCATAAAAATTTTGGTATCAATTTTAATCCTAAAAACACGTTTTTTCAAGTATTTTAATGATTTTTAAAAGCCTTAAAAATGTCAAAATTTGACATTATTCACACTTTTACAAACTATTTTTATAATATTAAAAGCTTAAAAAATGTATTTTTCATGAAAATAGACAATTTTTTCTTAAAACAACGTTTTTTCAAGTGTTTTTAATGTATTTTTGAAGCTATAAAATGTCGAAAATTTACATTTTTTCAGCCCTTTTTTGATGAGAAATTCAAAATGGGTATTATGTTGTTTTTGTTAGAAAATTTTATTTTAAATACTGTAAGCTTATAATGGGGTTTGAGATTTTATATTGTGATACAAAATTTTATTATAGTTTTTTCATATTTTGTTAAATTTTTGTGTTATATCATTAATAGAAGGAATTTTTTCCTTATGAAATGTTTTTTACCCCAAAATGTGTTTTTTCAATGATTTTAGCTAGTTTCGGTGATATATAGCGTTTTCCACTAAGTATACAAACCTTTTTTTTTGAATAATTTTCACCTATAAGTACTTTCATTACATTAAACTAAAAAATAGAAGTTTAAAAGGTTTTTATGTTAAAAACGGTATATTTCAAGCGTTTTTTAAGTTTCTGTAAACTGTAGCGTTTTTTGTATATATATAAGTAAATTTTACTTATCATATTGCTAAAACCCATAAAAAGTTGTGTTTTTAATGATATTAGCTAGTTATCGGGATATATACGTTTTCCCCACAAATTGAAGTATAAAATCCTCTTTTTTGAATAATTTGCACTATAAGTAGCTTTTCATTACTTAAGCTATTAAATATAAAAGTAAAGGGTTTTTTTTGTGATATAACGTGTATTGCAAGCGTTTTTTTTATAGTTTCTGTAAACTGTGCGTTATTGTATTTTACAATATTTACTTTTCATTTGTATAAACCCATAAAAAATGGTTTTTAATGATTTAAAAACTTATCGGGGGATAATAGCTGTTTTTCCCACAATTGATGTATAAAATCCCCTTTTTGAATAATTTTTCCTATAAATAGCTTACATTACATTAAACTTTAAAAAGAAGAGTAAAGGTTATTTGTGTGATATAACTGTATATTTCTAGCGTTTTTCATAGTTTCTTGTAAAGTAGCGTTATTTTTATATACAAGTAGTTTTATTTTCTATTTCTTAAACCCCAAAAAGTAGTGTTTTAATGATATTAGCTAGTTTTCGGTGATATATAGCTTTTTCCCACAAAGTGAAGATAAAATCCTCTTTTTAGAATAAAAAGCCTATAAGTAGCTTAATTTCATTTAAGTAAAAATAGAAAAGAAGAGGGTTTTTTATTGTGAAAAACGTTATATTGCAAAATTTTCATAGTTTCTTGAAAGTAAAGTTTGTATATATACAAGTGTTTTACATAATTGCTATAAAACCCCCAAAATGTAGTGTTTTCAAAGATATGTGTTACGGTGATATATAGCTGTTTTCCCCATAAAATTTAATTAAAAACCTTTTTAGAATAATTTCCACCTATAAGTAGTTACATTACATTAAGTTTAAAAATAGAAAGTAAAGGTTATTTATTGTTATATAACGGTATTTGCAGGTTTTCATAGTTTCTTTTAAACTGTACGTTTTTGTATATATACAAATAGTTTTTTCTTATCTATTGCTATAAACCCATAAAAAATTTGTGTTTTCAAATATTTGCTAGTTTCGGTCATATATAGCGTTTTCCCATAAATTGAAGTATAAAATCCTTTTTTAGAATTTGCACATTAAGTAGTTACATTACTTAAACTATTAAAAAAAGTGTAAGAGGTTTTTTATTGTGTATAAAATGATATTTCAAGCGTTTTTTCATATTTTTGTAAACTGAGCGGTTATTGATAAAACAAATAGTTTTACTTATCATATTCTATAAAACCTAAAGTGTGTATTCAAAAATATTAGCTAGTTTTCGGTGAAAATAGCGTTTCCCACAAATTGAAGTATAAATCCTCTTTTTTGAAAATTTTTGGGCCTATAAGTACTTTCATTACATTAAACTTTAAATATAAGAGTAAGAGTTATTTATTGTGATATAACGGTATATTTCAAGCTTTTAAATAGTTTCTTTTAAAAAAGTAGCTTATTTTATATATCAAGTAGTTTTATATCATATTCATAAAACCATAAATGTAGTGTTTTTTAATATATTAGCTAGTTACGTGATAATAGCTGTTTTCCCACAAATTTATGTAAAAATCCTCTTTTTTAAAAAAATTAGACCTATAAGTAGCTTTCATTTCTAAACTAATAAATAGAAAAGTAATAGGTTATTTATTGTGAATAACGGTATTGAAGCTTTTTCAAGTTTCTTGTAAACGTAGCTTTTTGTAATATACAAATAGTTTTACTTTTCATATTGCTATAAACCCCTAAAATGTTGTGTTTTCAAGATATTAGAGATATCGGTATATATAGTGTTTTCCCAAAAAATTGAAGTATAAAATCTTTTTTGAATAATTTTCACCTATAAGTAGGTTACATTACATAAGTATTTAAAAAGAAGAGTAAAAGGTTATTTATTGTGAATAACTGTATTTGCAGGGGTTTTTTTATAGTTTCTTTTAAACGTAGCGTTATTTTATTTACAAATAGTTTTACTTATCAATTTATAAACCCCTTAAAAAGTAGTGTTTTTAATGATTTTTTGCTATTATCAGGAAGAGTTTTTTTTTTTCACAAATTGAAGTATATTTCTTTATATATGTAGCTAAATGCTTTTGATATTTGCTACAACTATATTTTTCAAAATTAAAAGCTAAAAATATGTATTTTTCATAAATTTAGATATCAATTTAATCATAAAAAAATTTTTTTTTTCAAGTATTTCAATGTTTTTTTAAAAGGGTAAAAAAGTCGAAATTTGACATTTTTCACACTTTTACACAACTATATTTACAATTTATGAGCTAAAAAAGCATTTTCTGAAATTTAAGTATCAATTTTAAAACATCAAAACAAGTTTTTCAAGATTTTAATGCATTTTTGAAACCTTTAAAAAAGTCAAAAATTTGAATTTTCACATTTTACACAAAATATTTTTTAAAATTTAAAAGGCTTTAAAAATGATTTTTTATGAAATTTATGTATCAATTTTATTTTAAAAACAACGTTTTTTTTAGTGTTTTAAGTATTTTTGGGGGCTAAAAAATGTCGAAAATGACTTTTTTCAGCCCTTTTTTTATAGAGAAAATTTAAAAAGTGGTATTATAGTTGTTTGCTTAGAAATTTTTTTTTAAAAATACTGTAACTTAAATAGGAGTTTTTAACTCTAGATTGGTTTCAATTGTTATTATACGGTTTTTCTGTTTCTTGTTAAATTTTTTGTTTATTCATTAATAGAAAAGGGAAATTTTCCTTTTGATAATGCTTTATACCCTCAAAAAGTGTTCTTTCAATAATTTTAGCTAGTTATCGGTGATAATAGCTGTTTTCCAAAATTAAGTAACAATCCTTTTTTTTAGAAAAATTTGCACCCATAAAAGCTTACATTACATTTTGCAATAAATGAAAAATAAAGGGGTTTTTTATTTTTATATAAGGTATATTGCAACTTTTTATAGTTTTTTGTAAAAGTAGCTTTATTTTATATATCAAGTATTTATTACATATTGTATAAACCCCTAAAATGTTGTTTTTCAATGATATTAGTAGTTTCGGTGTATATAGCTGTTTCCTACAAATTTAAATTAAAATCCTCTTTTAGAAAAGACACCTATAAGAGCTTACAAATTAAGGTAAAATAGAAGAGTAAGAGGTTATTTTTTTGTGATATAAAAAGGATATTGCAAGCTTTTTCATAGTTTTTGTAATAACGTATTTTATTATACATAGTTTTTCTATCATATTCTATAAAACCCAAAAAAAGTAGTTTTTTCAATGAATTAGTAGTTATCGGGATATTAGCTGCTTCTACAAATTTGTATAAAACCCCTTTTTAAAATAAATTTTCACCATAAGTAGTTACATTACATTAAGTAATAAATAGAAGAGTAATAGGTTATTTTGTGATATAACGGTTATTGCAAGCGTTTTTTATAGTTTCTTTAAACTGTAGCGTTATTGTATATATACAAATAGTTTTACTTATCATATGCTATAACCATAAAATGTAGTTTTTTTTAATGATATTTGTTAAATACGGTGAATAAAAATGTTTTCTAAAATTGAAATATAAAAACCCTTTTAGAAAAATTTGCACCCCATAAGTAGCTTACATTACATTAAGCTAATAAATAAAAGGGGAAGAGGGTTTTTTATTGTGATATAACGGGATATTGCAAGCGTTTTTCATAGTTTTTGTAAACTGTAACGTTTTGTATATATACAATAGTTCTACTTATCATATTTCTATAAACCCATAAAATGTAGTGTTTTTAATGTATTGCAGTTATCGGTGATATTAGCGTTTTCCCCAAAATTTTAAGTATAAAAACCTTTTTTAGAAAATTTGCACATTAAGAGCTTACATTACAATAAACTATTAAATAGAAAAAAAAGAGGTTTTTTTATTGTGTATAACTGTATATTGCAAGCGTTTTTCATAGTTTCTTGTAAAAGTAGCGTTTTTTGTATATTACAAGTAGTTTTACTTTCATATTGCTATAAACCCCAAAAAAGTAGTGTTTTTTAATGATTTTGCTAGTTATCGGTGATATATGGCGTTTTCCCACAAAAGATGTATAAAATCCTTTTTTAAAATAATTTGACCTATAAGTAGTTTCTTTCATTAAGCTA
The DNA here is from genome assembly GCA_016584305.1 of Chionoecetes opilio. NCBI lineage: Eukaryota > Metazoa > Arthropoda > Malacostraca > Decapoda > Majidae > Chionoecetes > Chionoecetes opilio. The sequence continues at coordinate 138,125 of JACEEZ010014059.1, forward strand.
ATAAATAGAAGAGAAAGGGTTTTTTATTGTGATATAAAGGTATATTGCAAGCGTTTTTTATAGTTTCTTGTAAACTGTAGCGTTTTTTGTATATATACAAAAAGTTTCCTTATCATATTGCTATAAACCATAAAAAGTGTGTTTTCAATGATTTAGCTAAATATCGGTGATTTAACTGTTTTTTCCTCAAATTGAAG
>JACEEZ010014060.1:5000-13109 GCA_016584305.1 Chionoecetes opilio
TAAGGACACTTCCTTTAACACACGGGTGTCATCTGCGAAGGAGGCAACGGTCGAGTGTTGAACATGTTTGTTGATATCGGAGATGTGTCTGAAGAAGAGAAGGGGGCCGAGGACTGACCCCTGTGGTACTCCACTACTGACTCCAGACATCTGGGACACTGCACCATCAACTGCTATAAATTGTTCTCGGTGGGTGAGGAAAGAATGCAACTACACTCCGAGTTTTCCTGATATACCCAGGCTTCGTATTTTATGCAGCAATATGCCGTGATCCACTTTATCGAATGCCTTTGCGAAGTCTAGGTAGATCACGTCAACATCTTTATTGTGTTTAAGTGTTCTGATAATTTTTTCATGATGGGCGAGTAATTGTGAAAGGCATGAGTGGCTGGAACGGAAGCCATGTTGATCTTGGTTCATTTTGTCATTATCCTCAAGATACGAGGCTATTTCTTTCACTATTACTTTTTCAAGAGTTTTTATGATGTGTGATGTTAAGGCAACAGGTCTATAGTTATTTGCTTCAGCTCTCGATTCCCCTTTGTAAATAGGTGTAATTCTAGCACATTTCAATTCTTGCGCTATGACTCCTTGATGAAGGGAGTTTCTGTACAAAAAATACAAGGGGATGCTCAACTCTGTAGCGCAATTTTTGAGAAGCTTCGCTGGGAATTGATCTGGGCCAGCTGCTGCGTTGGTGTTGATGTCTTTAATTGTTTTTTGTATGTCCGATGTAGAAAAATTGATGTCTGTTATGCTCAATGAAGGATCTGCGATTTTAAAGAAATCTGTGGATGAGTGTATTATTTTATCTTGCCGTGGGGTACTGAAGACTCCTTCATAATGCCGTGATACTTCCTCGGCGATCCCATGGGGTTCGTTGATGGTTCGATTGCTTGAGTTATTCAGGGGACCAGCACCGACTCTTAGTTTTGATTGTGATGCTGAATACTTGTAAAAAAAATTAGGATTAGTTTTAATACATGCTACAGCCTGTGCTTCTCTCTGAGATGTCTCAGCTTCAACTGATAGTTTAAGTTTTTCATCTAAAGTGTTGATCTTGTCTTCTAGTCGATGTCTTGTCGTTGTATTGTCACTTTGCCTCAACTTCTTTCGAAGCTTCGTACGCTTACGCATAAGTACCTTGTGATCCCTTGGTATACTTTTCTTAAATGCTGTTTTTCTTATGGGTACATGTTTTTCACAAACTTCATGGCATTTACTGAGGGATTTGCTGTACTGAACCTCAGGGTCAGAATTACTCATTTCAAGTTCCCAGTCCACTTGATTAAGGTCTCTTTTAAGCTTATCCTAGCAGATGGACATACTGAAGAAATTCAAGTGATAAAATATCACCACCGTGTGCTGTGCTGGGCTGAAGTTATGGTGATGTTTTTTATCTGTCATGGTTGTTGTCAGGGTTACGATGTTGTGATCCGAGAGGTTTGTTGTGTCAACTGTTAAATTATGGAAAAGATCCTCATTGTTGGTCAATACCACGTCGAGTATATTGTCGCCTCATATGGGAGTATTAATTATATTATTTGTGTCAGGCAGAGGTCTTGGGCGAGGCGTAGGAATGCTTCAGCCTGAACACGCATGTCAGCTGCCCCGCCGTAGATTGTCTCCGAATTCCAGTCAAGTAATGGAAAATTTAGGTCTCCAGAGAGCACTACTTTAGACATGGGTGGGGGTAAATTGTCTAATAATAATTTCATCCTTGTTAAAGACTCAGAGAATTTGCCCGTCGGACATGCTGGTGGTCTATAAATATTTATATGAATCATGTCAATAAGTGGTATGATCAAAACCTGAGCCTCTGTATATGAATTAGATTCAGAGAAAAGAACTTCGGCTGCAATGTGATTCGTCACATATGTGATGACGCCGCCTTTTTTCCTTTGGTTGTCTCTGTCGGTTCTGAAGTGAGTATAATTATCAATTTATATTCCCGCCTCTTTTATAGTTTCTGTAAGTTGAGATTCAGTTAGGGAGATTATCATGACTTGTTCTGTTTCCACTATTTCTGAAAATAGCTTCAGTTTCCCTTTGAATCTGTATGGTGTGAGGCCTGCAATGTTAAGTGTAATTATTTTGTAAGGTGCGTCACTGGGGGACTCAGATGTTGTTGGGACCGCTGTGGTGGGTGAGCGCTCCACTGCCGTGGCATTACTTTTAGCATCTGAACTTTGTTGATGTGCTTGCTGCATTTGCTGCATCTGCTGCACTAATAAAATGTACCGTAGTATCAGTCTGAGTATTTTCGGCTTGGTGTCTCATAAAATTTGTCGAAGCACTTTGTGTTTGAGAGTTTGGTACACTTTTGTTCAAACGACGAGATGGTGGTTGTCCGGTTGTTGCGTGTTCGGTACTTTGTTCATGAGGTGGGCAGCGGCGGGTGACCTTCAAATGTAATATTTTACACTGTAAATTGAAACACTCACGCCTTCTCTCCGAGCCATAACAGATGGGAGGGTGTAGATAAGGACATTTGTTGCCCTCTTTGCAACCCCTAACGGAATCCCAATCATGTGCTTTAAATTTATTGCACAGTTTTGGGTGCGCAAAGGGGCAGTCACGACCCGTAAGACCAAACTTACAACGATTATGTTTGTAGTAGTAACATATTTTCTTTGTTTTGGGGTCACCTTTGTGGTCACTGTGACTAGGGTTTCTACCTTGAGTGTTGGTGGCGTCCCTGTGGTCTTCTGAATCATGCTCCGAAGCAGGTTCCGAACTGTTATCCGGTTGTTCGCTATCTTCATTTGCACTGTTTTTATTTTTCTCACTGTTCTTCAGTTTTAATTTAGTCTCCTTTCCCTTTTCTAATAAGGCATACACTAAAGCAAACTGTCTATCTCCATGTTCACTGAGCTGCGTTTGTGCAAAGTCCTCACAGGTGTAGCGACTCTTGGAGTTGAAAAAGTTCACTATGGCGTACACAGGAAGGCGAGTACAGTCTGTGTATATGTATTCCTTACACTTTTGGCATTTTAGAGCTTCTAATATGTACTCTGCGTTGCACACTGAACAGTAGGTATCTGCTGCAGGTAGGATTTTTTCCGGTATACTTCTCATTTTGTAAGCAGACCCCTGTATAGTTCCAAGTTTCGCGGTGCGCACAGAAACACGTCTGATTACCGCGGTGGCAAAACACACACCCAACACACACATACACACACAGACAAACACAGAGATAGTTAGATACGTTTATTGACCACAGGTTTCAGTTTGTACAGTAAAGTAATGCTATAGTTTAGTACAATATAAGAATCATCTATGTTATGCATCATTGTATAACTGCAGTTCAACAATATTTGCAATTGGTATACTTATAAAATTGTGAACTTTAATAAAAAAATAATGAAAAAAACACCCACACATACACAAACACACCCACACCCACACCCACACACACACACACACCCACACGCACACAGGCCTGTTTTGCTTCCACGAGTAACTTTGTGTGGCAAACAAATAACAAATGGTAAGATCTTCGACCTCCAGTTTTATTGTTATTCATGTTATTTGTTCAATTGCTTTTTTTTTTTTCATTAATACATTTTTCTTTCCATTTTCTGTAATGTTTTCTGTTAATGGAGTTTTGCTTACACGTATTGTCTTTATATATGTATTATACTACTTCCAACTATTACTATAATATTTTCACTCATTCTCCTTCTTCCTCCTTTTCATTGCATCCTTACTATATTATTATCTTTGCACTCCTCCTCCTTCTTCCTCTTCCTTCTCTTCTTCCTTGCAACCTTTCTATCACCACAACTATCACAACTAAAATCACCACAACCACAACCACCACCACACCCTATATTCCCTCTCCCTCCTTTTCCCTCTTCATTAAACACAAACAGGTGAGTTACTGCCGTTATCCACCCACGCATACCTGAACAAATTAATGACACCACCACTGTTAACACCTGGGGGAAGGGGGAGGGAATAAGTAAATGATGGTAAGGAATGAGGGGTGAGAAAGTGAAGGTTAAGCAGGAGGGGAATGGGGAGGGAGGGAGAAAGGGAGGGAGGGTGCGGAAGAAGGAAGATAGGAAGGAAAGGAGGAAAGAGAGGGAAGGAATGAATGATTGAAAAAAGGAAGGAAAGGATAAGATAAGTTACTTTGATCCTATCTATACACTTTGCAAGTACCAACTACAAGGTTATTGACTATACAAAGCGCCACCACGCCAGGAAGAACCTGGTGGGTTCGAACCGCTGACCGAATGCAGGGAAGCTCCACGCGAGCTCACAGCTCTACCAACCGAGCCACCCTGACGGGTAGGAAGGAAAGGAAGGAGGGGAGAAAAGAGGGAGGGACGCAGGGAGGAAGGGAAAGAGGGAAAGGATGAAGGAAGGAAGGAGAGAAAGAAAAGAAAGGAGGAAGGGCGTCGGGTGGAAGGGAAAGAAGGAAAGAATGAAGGAAGGAAGGAGGGAAAGAAAAGAAAGGATGAAGGGCGCAGGGAGGATGGGAAATAATGAGAAAATGAATGAATCAATCAATCAATCATTGGGGGCATACGCCGGGGGCTGCTTCGCCTCGCCCAACCTACGACGCCACTCCCGGGTTCGCCACGCGCGAGTCCCCATGCAGGCTCCCTTACCGTACCAATCAACTCTCGGCAGGAAACATCAATTTGCTCCACCTACGAGCATTGTGGGTGCCCCCTTGGCCTCCTCCACGCCGGATTGTCGCTTACAGATACAACCCGGTGGCAAGGATCGGTTTCAGGGTAGCGTGCCCATGCCCATATAGCCGAAGTTGGCGCTGACGGACTATGCAGGTAATAGGCCTCGATTCAGTCTCACGATGCAATCGCTGGTTTGACATGTAATCATCCCAGCGCTACCCTGATTCTTCGAAGACACTTATTACCAAAGGCATCAATTCGCCTCTTCAAGAAGCTATTTAGTGTCCATGTCTCACAACCATAGAGTAAGACAGGGATCACATGCGACTTGAAGATCTGGATCTTTGTCCTCCTACACAGGTACCGACAACGCCAAATACTCTTGTTGAGCGAGTCCATAACATCGTGGGCTATGCCAATCCGCCGTAAGACTTCTTGACGTGATCCATCGTCAATATGGACTGCATTACCAAGGTATGTAAAACTTTCCAAGATATCAATGTCCTCACCACATGCATGAACAGACTATACTATGTCATCTAGTAAGCCCCCAAACACGTAGACCTTGGTCATGATCCAGGATAGCTCACGTCCCAAAGGCTTTGCCTCCTCGTGCAGCGCCTCGAGAGCCATCCCCAGGACCTCCAGCGACTCAACAAAGACTACTGCATCATCGGCAAAAACAAGATCAGTGAACTAGGTATTGCCGAGGGATGCTCCACAATCATTTCGATCTACAACTTTGCCCAATACCCAGTCCATACAAATGTTGAAAAGTGATGGGCCAAGGACGCACCCTTGTCTCACTCTTGTATTCACAGGAAAAAAGCTGGATACACCTCCCCCACACTTCACAGCACTCTCATTCCCAGAGTACAGGCCAGTCATCAAACCAATATTCCTTGCAAGAATCCCGCGAAGTCGCAAAAAGTACCAGAGTGACTCCCGATGCACTGAGTCAAACGCCTTCTTGATATCAATATAGGCTGGAAGCATCCCCTGTCGAAACTCACGTCAGCGTTCCACCAGGACACGAAGCACTAGGATACGGACCGTTGTTGACTTACCAGGCGTGAACCCAGACTACTGAGGTCTCCGATGCTTTAACAGATGAGTGCGGGTCCGTGTCAGCAATAGATAGGCAAGCACTTTGCCTGGCACGCAGAGCAGTGTAATACCACGGTAATTGTTGCAGTCTTGACGGTTCCCTTTCCATTTCCAGGTAGGGACGACTAGCCCCCTTTTCCAGTCATGAGAAATTGCCATACGGCTGCCAGGACAGCATGCAACCCGCGGATCATGGCCTCACCCCCATCTTTGAGGAGCTCCGCACTGATATTACAAAAACCAGCTGCCTTTCCACCCCTTAACTTTGCTACAGCCTCTCTGACTCGTCATGAGAGGGTGCGGTTTCATTAATGGGAGGATCGGCATCCACTGCCCGTATTTCAGTGCAAAGAAGGAAGGAGGGAAAGAAAAGAAAGAGGGAGAGAAGCAGGAAGGAAGGAAGGAAGGAGGAAAATAAATTAAGGAGCGACAGAAAATATGTGAGAAAGAAAGGAATAGAAAGGAAAGAGAAAGAAAGAAATAGATGGATGGAACAGGAGCAAGAGATAAAATGGAAAAGGTAAAAACCAATGAAGAGAAAGAAAACGAGATAAAGCAGATAATATGGAATGGTAAAAGGAGACAAATATGAACAGAAATGGATGGAGAGAGAGAGAGGGGGGAGGAAAGATAAGAAAATACAAACAGAAAGAGGAGTAAAGATAAAGGATAGATATAGACAGAAAAAGGGTGAGAGAGGGGTGAGGAGAAAGAGGGAGAGGGGAGGGAGACGGGAGAGGAAGATAAAGAGAGAATTACTACCCATAATAAACTTGCAAATTTGAAGGAGATAATGAGAACAGACAGAATGTTGTTACTGTTCTTAGTGGTGGGGGGGGAGGAGAGAGGGGAGGGGAAGGAGAGGAGGTGAGGAGGGGAATAGGGAGAAGAGAGAAGAGGGGAAGAAAAAGGAAAAATGAGGAGGAATTAAACTATACATTATGGTTGTGTGAGTGTGTGTGTTGGGTGTTGTGTGTGTGTGTGTGGTGTGTGTGTGTGTGTGTGTGTGTGTGTGTGTGTGTGTGTGTGTGTGTGTGTGTGTGTGTGTGTGTGTGTGTGTGTGTGTGTGTGGGTGTGGTTGTGTGGGTGTGACTTGTTTGCTATTTTAATTTTTTTCGTTAATCATCATTTTTCTTCTTAGTTTGTTTGCTTCTTGATTTTTCTTTTTTCCTTTAATTTATTGTTGTTTCTCTCGTTTTCATATTTTATTTTTTATTTCCTCATTTTCTTCTTCAACTTCTTTCATCTATCTCATTTTGCATGTTCTCTCTCTCCCTCTCTCTCTCTTCCTCTCTCTCTCTCTCTCTCTCTCTTCTCTCTCGCTCTTCTCTCTCTCTCTCTCTCTCACTCTCTCTCTCTCTCTCTCTCTCTCTCTTCTCTCTCTCATCTCTCTCTCTCTCCTCTCTTTTGTCTTCTCTCTTCCTTCTTCTCTCTCTCTTCTCTCTCCTCTCCCTCTCGTCTCTTCTCTCTCTCTCTCTCCTCTCTCTTCTCTCGTCTCTCTCCTCTCTCTCTCTCTCTCTCCTCTCCTCTCTCCTTCTCTCTCTCCCTCTCTCTCTCTCTCTCTCTCTCTCTCCTCTCTCTCTCTCTCTCTCTCTCTCCTCTCTCTCTCCTCTCTTCTCTCTCTCTTCTCTCTCTCTCTCTCTCTCAATAATGTTATTTCTGCCATTGCTACAGCCATTTCATTTTTTTTGTTTCTCTTTTCTTGCGGCTGCAAATAATTCAGAGAAAACAAAAAACTCTCTCTCTCTCTCTTTTTTTTTCTTTTTTTTTATTTAAACAACTGACATGGTATACATGGGGCTACAAATAGCAAAGAGGTTGTTGAACGCAATGGGTGGCAGAAGCTAAAGATGTCCCCTGTCCCGGGGACATCTATTTGAAAGCTATGCCCTATAGGATAAACTAAATATATAATGTTACAGACTGAGTGGTCACTGTCCGTCACAGGCACTTTCAGGCGCACTATTTACACGTACACTGTGTCACTGTGTCATTGTGTGTCACTATGTGTGTGTGTCACTATGTATCACTATTGACACGACACTGTGTTACGCCTTACGGGCACTAAGGCGGATGTGAACGGCACCATCTGTGGGCCGCCACCTTCACCTGCTGGGTGTTCATGGCCACGACATCCACCTCAAACGTTCCACAGTGTCACAGTGTTCCACAGTGTCGCCGTGGCCCAAGTAAAGGCTCGCTGGCCCATCACGGTGTGGGTCCTCGGGGCCTCGAGGAGGAGATCACCTGACGCTACCGTCCTCGTAGCGCGCTCTGACCTCCTCCACGGGACCCGAAGTCCTGCAGGTGGGAAGAGTGTTGCACCTGGGCCTTTGTGCAACACTGTGAGGGAGCT
>JACEEZ010014063.1:0-13745 GCA_016584305.1 Chionoecetes opilio
CCGCGGCAAGCGGGTGGGGTGGGGGGGGGGGCAGCGGGCCCGGGAACGGGTTCACCCGGGCTGGGGCCCCCACCCCCGGGGACCATGCCCTGCTTCGGGTCTAAGCAGGACATGATGGACACGTTCTAGGCCAACGTAGAGGTTGTGACACTGTGATGTAGTCCTGATGAACCAAACTGATCAGAAAGAGCTTACCACGCTAGTCATTTGGAACTCATATTGGTGCATGATGCAATAAACAGGACCAACCGGACACTGCGTACTCATTTAAGCATTATTCGATAAGGGTGCAATATAAAAGTGCGATTTTGCATAGTAAGAATTGCTCAAATCCAAAAATGGAAAGAGATAAAATCGTCTTAGAATTCCATTTTACATAGGAAATTGGCATGCCAAAGTTGAGAAAAAGAATTTTTGTTATACGGCGTACCCTAACACACCTTTGAAATAATTATATTAATAATAAAATAATAATAATAATTTGGATGATAATAATAATAACTAATGAAAATGATGATAATAACCATAATAATAGTAGACTAATAATAATAATAATAACAATAATAATGATAATAATAACAATAATAATAATAATAGTAATAATAATAACAAAAATGAAAATGTGAGCTAGGCTAGATTTTTATAGTGACGCCTGTGTGATAGGTGAAGGTCCGTTTTCTGTGGTGGTCTACCCTCAGGGGTAGAGGGAGGGAGGGAGGGATAAAATAAGATACTTTGATCCAATCTAGACACTTTGCAAGTACCAACTACAAGGTTATTGACTATACAAAGCGCCACCACGCCAGGACGAATTTGATGGACTCGAACCGCTGACCGAATGGCATAGGGACTCTGCAACACCAGTCCGTGATTCTACCAACCGCGCCACCCTGGCGGGTAGGGAGGGAGGGAGGTAGCCGAGCAATGAGGTGATGAAGGATCATCATGAAGCCAAACAAGTGGGAGAAAATGTTTATGCACCGTTTTACTTAACCCTTGTTTTCGTATACTTGTATTTACATTACAGTTATAAATGTATACTAATGCGATGCAAAACTTCCTCAGGAATCCGATAGTGGTCTCAATGTTTCTTAATCCAATGGTATTGTCAGCAAATCGGGTAAGAGTGAGGTGTGTGAAGTTGTTGATTTTCGTTTGTTGACAAGTCACACATTCCAGTCTTTAACTCCAGCTGTTCGAATGCATATAAAGCAATATATACAGCTGTGACGATTATATTATCCTTAATTACACGCCGCAACCTCCCTTATTTGATTCAAAGATTTATGATAAGACATTAAAAAATAAGAAAGTGTAATTGATTTTGTCGAAAGTACACTGTTGTCATTCTTTTATTGAAGCAGAAAGCATCGTCACGTCAGCCGAGCGCTGACGCACTTCACTGACGTATTTCTCTTGCTCCAGCAAGAAATCTCTTGCCTTGCAAGATAAATTTATCTTGCTCCCCCGCAGAAAACGCCTCATTGTCTTGGTACTAGTCAGGAGTCTGTTTCTAGAAAAAAAAAACCAAAAAAAACCCAACCGAAATCCAATACCGACCAAATAATATATCGATACCGGTATACCGATACAATACTAATACCGAAACCGGTATACCAGAAAATCAAAATACCGGTAATACCGGGCCCGGCCAAAATACCGGTTTTCGGTATCCCGGATACCGGTGAAACAACTGCACACCCCTAAAGTTCAGTCTCAGTTTCCGTCTCAGAGCCCTAGACGTACGCGGGCGAGCTCTCTCGGGGAAATTTTCCCCCCCCCCCCTTTCCCCCGGGTATATCTTTCTCCTACCACTCTTACGGAAAGTGGGGGGGAGTTTTCATAAAATTAAATCAGGTCACGTACCTATATTGACCCCCGGGCTAAGTATATGCCATTTTTTTGGGACTCAAATTTTTTTTACTAAAATTTTGGGAAACTTTTTTAAAATTAGGTGCCAGGGCCCAAACTTCTAGAGATTTAGGATTTCGCCCTTTAAAACTCCCCTCGAGTTTTTAAATATGGGGGGCCCGGCGTCCTAAAAAATTTCGAGCGCTTTCCTAAATCGCTAAGCCCGTCCAAATTTTCGAGGGTTTGGCTGGGACAGGGGGGGGAAGGGTGCCCCTAGGGGCCCCAAAGGCGGCGGCTAAAAAAAAAAATCCTTGGGGCCAACCGGCCATTTTTTTGAAGGGGAATGCTCCGGCGGATTCCGGCCCCCGGAATCTCATCTCATCCCACATGCAAAAGGGGACGTGTCGCCCCGTCAGATTGCTCCTGAAATACTGAATGGTTTGAATTGCACTTTTTGTGTGAAAGCGCGGGGAGGTCCAACATGGTGCGGGATGATGCAAATCGTGGCTCAGGGGGGCCAATGCCCTTGATGGCGCCTCTGTGTTTTAATTAACTTTGTGTGCACTGTATTTTATACCCATATTTTTGTTCTCTTTTAAAAATGCGGGCCAAAATTTTGCCTAAAATCTTTATAGCAGATAAAGGGTTTTAGAAAAATTAAAATTTTGGGAAAAGTCATACCGTGTTTTTTTTGACTAAAAAATAAACCTTTCAATAAATCCTTTCCGCTTGCTTATTAGGAATATACATCGAAATGGTTTTAAAAATTTCAGCTCCAAAACGTTTTTTCCAAACTCAAAGAAATTTAAATAATTAATATAATTGGCGGCCTTTTAAAATCCAAGAGGGCCCCCAAAAGTGGCAGTTTTCCCCTTATGTAACAATTTCCCCCTGCTTTTTAAATTTCCGTATGGTGTTAAATTTCCTTTTTCCGTACGCCCATTCCTAACTTTCTTTACGTCAAATGGTTAATGCCAGGGGGCCCTAAGTCTTTTTTTTATGCCTCTTTACATTATTTGTTAAAAACCCTCGTGGTGGATGATAGGGTTTACTTTTTTGAGTTTTTTTTAAATAGACAGATAAAACGGTGTAGCAAAATGCATAATTTGGAAAAATCATACCAGTGTTTTTTTTCATTTAAAAAAAGTAAAAGCAAATAATAAAATATTGAAAAAAAATATGATTTTTTTTTCGAAAATTTGGACTTTTATAAAAATTAATCAAATTAAAAAAAATCCCTTTCATATTTTTTTTTATTTAACGGTACACTTTGGACGTATTTTTAAGTCGTCAACCGCACTGGGATAGCTAGTATAAAGTCCAGTACCCGTGAAAACAATTTTCCCCCAAAAAAATTGGGCATTTTTCGACGGGGGTGGTTTCAAAGAGGGGCTTTCCTTTCCGGGACTAAGCTCCCGTTCTCAGATGTCCTCACACCTTTTCTACACTTGAAAAACTTTGGGGTCTAAGGGAAAAAATCATAAGAAAAAACTCCCCCCCCCGGAGCATTACTTTTGGTCTGGCTAAAGGGAAAAAGACTCTTTCCTAAAAACGTAACATGGAGTGTTCCACCCCCCCCGAAAATTTTTGGGTGATGGGAATAGTTTGTACTGGACAAAACTTTTTTGATACTTAACTAAAAAAGCGTTTAACCCCCTTGGCCGAGAAGGGTTTAAATATATGTGACGATAGTGGGAGAGGGAAATTTTAAAGAAACCACTAAAAAAAAATAACGGGGCGAGCAGTGCTTAAAAAATTCACAGTGTGTTATTATTCCTCTTTGAGGGGTTTCATGTTCCTCCGGCCTTGATATCATGTATCGTGATACAGTTGAAGTGCATCCCCCCCAAAACTGTTGAAGAAGGGTATCATGTTTGAGAATAAAAGTGATTTGGGTTTAGGTTTCACTAAAAAAAAATGTAAAAAAAATTGAAAAATTTCGTGATTTTTTATAGCCGGGGGAAAACAATATCCATATAACTCTATTTCTTTTCCCATGCCGTAGCCCTTGAAAATTTTTCTTATTTGTTCTTGATATCATCTTTTAATATACCAAACCCCCCCTCAAACCCAAACTTAAAAATTTTTTTTTTGGTTGCAAGAACTAGATTCTGGGTAGTTATGTATCAGCTTTATAATTCAATTGCGCCAGGGGAAATTTGGGGTTTTAAAAGACCCAAATTTGAAGAAATCTACACTAGAAACGGTTAAAAGGGGCCCCGGGAAAATAACACGTCACGGTTTTTTTTTTAAAATCGGGCATTGTGGGGGAAAAGGGCCCGGGGTTTCGCCGGGGGGTTTTGGACCAAAGGGGAAGGGGAAAAAAAAAAGGGCGATGGAAGAATTAGGTTTTTTTTGCGCAAAAATTGTTTTCCCCCAGGTCCCAATATTACTGTGCTCTGTTCTCGCTGACAACACTATGGGAAAAGACCTGAGGTAATGGCTAAATGTGCCCCGGGGTTTCCCTAAACCAAGAAAAAAAGGTCATAACAGAGCCTCTCAAAAGGTAAGCAGCTGGTGGGTACGTAATGTGCCCCTACAAACTTGTTTTACTTTTTAAATTTGAGACTCTGTTTGTGCCCTGTTTTCCGGGTTTTAAACCCTTTGCACTTTCAACCATCACCTCAGGTCTTCTCTATGTTGTCACGACCCGGAAATATAGCACTTGGAATATCAATTTCCCCCAAAAAACTCCCTCGAAATTTTTTCATCGTCGTAGCCCTTCTTTTTGGGTAGGTTGTACTATTCATGGTTTTTATATTTTAAAAATTTCTTTTTATTAATTGATTTTCCTTTTGGGGGTTGCCCTTTCCTCAAATAAGTGGGGGTATTATTCTAGTTTTTGCCCATACTCCCCCCACAAAAAAAGCTTGGGGACCTGGGGGAATCCCGGGCTTTTTGGCTGGGGTACAAAATATTCGTCGAAAACCACATAGTTTTTGGTTTTAAGGGGTTTTTTTAAAAATTTGGGCCTAGATCTGGGGAAAAAATTCATTGGATTTTTTTCGGGATTTCCGAGACGTGTGAACCTGACGATCCTCACGAAGATAAAACCGAAGTGTGGAGAACCCCCCCAACCTCCCGCTAGGGGTTTAAAGGTTATTTTTGGTTGGGTTAAAAGGTGGGTTATTTTTGGTTAGGTTATATTTGGTTAGGTTGGGTTTTGGTTAATTTGGTTTGGTTTTTTTGGGTTAAAGGTTTAAATTTTGGGGTTAGGTTTAGGTTAAATTTGGGTTAGGTGAAATTTTGGTTGGGGCAAATTTTCTCTAGAAAATAAGGTAATTACCCTAGTCAGGGGAATTTTTAACCCCCCAAAACAAAATTTTTAAATAATGTTTTTCCCGGGACGCATAATTTTTTTTTTCCCCCACCCGAAAACCCCGCATTCCCACGGTCCCCAAAGCTTGTTTTGGAAACCCTTGGGGGGAAAGGGGAGAGTAGGGGGCAAACACTAAAATTTTTTATATTTTGGGGTTTAATTTTTAAATGTGGGGTTTTTCCGGGTGGGGAACAAATTATGTGGGAAACAAAAATTTTTAAATTTGTGGTAGGGGTGGGGGTAAATTTTCCTGGATCTAGGTTTATTACCTTTTTTATCAGAAAAATTTCCCCAAACCAAAAATTAAACCCTTTAACCAAAACCAAATATAACCTAAGCTAACCTAACCAAATCTAATAAAACCCTAACCAAAACCAAATCAAACCCTCCCCTTTTTCCTAACCAAATCTAACCTAACCTTTTTAGGGGGGGTTTTGGGGGTTTTTCTCGAAAACTTGGGTCATCTTTCTGTGAGGTCGTCAGGTTCACTTTCCCCTCGGGGCTCAAAGAAATCCAATAAAATTTTCCCTAATCTGGGAAATTTTTAAAACACCCCTAACTCAAAAACATTTTGGTTGCGCCGCAAAATTTTGTACCCCACCAAAAAAAAAGCCCCCGCATTCCCCCACCCCCCCCCCCCCCCCCCCCGGCTTCCCCCCCCAAGCGGGCCCCCCAACTTTTTTTTTGGGGTAGAGGGGAAGTAGGGGAAAAACCCCGGGGCCACTAGAATAATCCCGGGGGATTTTTACCCCCTTACACAACTTTTAAATTTGTTTTTTCCCAAACGCAAAAATTTTGGGTTTCCCCACCCAAAAACCCCCGCTTCCCCACGGGCCCCCCAAACTTTTTTGGGGGGAAGTGGGAGATTTTATGGGCAAACACTAAAAATTTTTAAAAAATTTTCCCTAATCAAATTTTAATTCCCCTTATATCTAAAGAAATTTGCCTAACCAAAATAAACTAACCTAACCTAACCAAAAACCAAAATTTAAAACCTAAGTTTAAACCTCCCCAAAATTATCCCCAAACCAAACCCCAAAACCAAATCAACCAAACCTAAACCCTAACCAAAATCTAACCAACCTCCTGGCCGGGGGTTTTGGGGGGGTTCCCCCGACATTGGGGCATCTTTCCCTGTAAAGGGACCGTCGGGTTTCACACCCCCTTCGGGGACTCAGAAGAAATCCAATAAAATTTTTTCCCTAGATCTGGGAAATTTTTACAACACCCCCAAACTCGAAAAACTATGGGGGTTTTCGACGCTTAATTTTGTCCCCACCAAAAAACCCCCCCGCATTCCCCCATGTCCCCAACTTGTTTTGGGGGAGGGGGGGAAATTTAGGGGCCAAACATTTAGAATAATACCCTATTTAAATTTAATGAGGAAAGACAAAAAAAAGGGAAAACTCAATTAAAAAACGTATTTTTAATTTTAAATCATAACCTTTGAAATTAGGGTTTAACCAACCTACAAAAAAAGAAAAATACGACGATAAAAAATTCGAGTTTTTTTTGGCGAAATTGATTTTCCCGGGTTTGCTATATTTCCGTGCTCGCTGACAACACAGAAAAGGAACCTGGGGTGAGGGTTTTGATGTCCCCGGGGGCTTCAAAAAACCAGGAAAACAGTCACGGGCAAAAGTCCCCATTAAAAAAGAAAAGAAAGGTGGGGGACCGTTCCCGTACCTAACCAGCTGCTTACCTTTTTTGCCCGAGGCTCTTTTTATGACCCCCCTGTTTTTTTTGGGTTTTAGAAGCCTCGCACATCAGCCATTCCCTCAGGTCCTTCTCTTATTTTGTTTTTTTTCAGCGAGAACAAAAGGCACAGTAATATAGAAACCGGGAAAATATCTTTTCGCGCAAAATAACCCCAAAAAATTCTTCCATCGCCGTATTTTTCCCTTCGTAGGCCCACCCGGGGGCGACCCCGCCTTAACCCCACAATGCACCGATGTAAACAAAACCGTGACGTAGTTATGGGGGAAGGGGCCCCCTTGTCCAGGGGTCGAGGATGACCTAAAAACCAAAAAGTTAAATATTCCCCCAGGGGTTGGGGGTTTCCCCAAACCCCCCGGGCAATCCCGCACCATCATATTAGTTTTTTTTTAAACCTAAATAACTCAAAATAAACCCAATCCAAATCTAAACCCTTTAAACCTTTAAAATAACCTAAACCAAAAATTAACTAACCCAAAACTAACCTAACCTAAACTAAACGTAACCTAAAATCAGCAATTTTTATAAAAATGGATTATGCCTTTTTCCCGTCCCTTTTTTAGAGACACCCAAATATTTTTTTCCTGGGCCCTTTAAAGGTCATTTTCTAATGGAGATAGTTTTATTTTGCGCAAACCCAAAGTTTAAAGAAAAAAAATCATCAAACCCAAACTTATGGTACCGTTTCCCCTTAAAAAACTGTTTTCTCCCCCCCCGAAAAAGCACTTTCACTTGGCCGGGAGAAAAAAGTCGGGGTTTTAAAAGGTTTTTAAAGAAACCTAAACCCAACCTTTTAGGTTTTAATGAAACCAAAACTAACCTGGAAAATCTTAAAAACAAAAAAGGGCTCCACGCTAAAACTTTACCAAATTTTTGGGGGTCTAAAGAAAATTTTACTTAAATGTTTTTTAAGGGCCTCTGTTTATTTTTTAAAAAGAGTGCCGATTTCCCTTTCTTTGCCTACAAAGGCCCCAATTTTTAAATTTCACGATCCTAATGTTTTTTTATTAAATTTTGGTTGCGGGGCCCGGAAGATGCCAGTAAAATAGCCTAAACCCCAAACGCCTTTTGCGAACGCGCATTTTTTTTGCCCCCACTAGGGCCTCTTTTGATAGCAAAATACCAAAAGATGCCCCCAAAAAGTTTCCGGGGTGACACGGCCTTAAGGTTAGGTTTTTGGGCCGGGCCGGGCCCGGTCAGGGGAGGTTTTGGTTGGGTTTGGTTGGGTTTGGTTAGTGGGGAAAAGCACCCCGGGGCTCGAAAAGGGGTGCTAGGGTTTTGGTTGTAGAATTTTTCATCTTTAAAAATAAAAGGGTCAATCTCAGTATCTTCCCTTTTGGCCAACAAGCTTTGGGGAAAATGGTGGAAACCTGGGTTTTTGGGTTTGGGGGAGCCACACATAAGGGGAAAAATGAACCCCCCCCAAAAAAAAAACCTTTAAAATAGGGAAATTTCCCTATTTTATGGGTTTTATCGGGGAAAAAATTTCCCTTTATATGGTGTTCCCCCCCAAAAGGAGCCCCCTATAAGGGGAAAAATGGCTCCCCCCCAAAAAAAACCCCAAAATAGGGAAATTTCCCTATTTAATAGACTTAGTCGGGAAATATTTCCCCATAAAGTTCATGAACCCCAGGGAATATCCCTAGTTTTTGGGGTTTTTTTTGTGGGGGCCCTATTTCCCTTATGTGTGTGCTCCCCCCCCCCAAAAAACCCGGGGTTTCCCCCCATTCCCCCAAACTTGTTGGCTATAAAAAAGAAATAGAGGGTGGAGCCCTTTTTTTTTCTTAAGATTTACCCCCAACCTTTTAAACCCCAAAGTAAAAATCTAACCTAACTTATGTTTTTTTATTAAAACCTATAAACTCTGACAAATCTTTCCCGGCCCCAATTTTAGTGCTTTTTTTCTGATGGAGATAGGTTGGTTTTTAATGGAAATGGTTTCCATAAAATTCGGTTTATGATTCTTTTTTTTTTTTAAAATGTGGGTTGCGCAAAAAAAAACTATCCCCCGGGGGAATAATGGGACAGAGTTTCGCGGTCGGGGTTTTCCCGAGGGGCCCGACTTTTTTTTCCCCCGGCCTACAATAGGTTTTCCTTTTTCTCTAATGGAGATTTTTTTATTTTGGGGCCAAAAAAAAAAAAAAAAAAAAAAAAATAATGAAAAAAAATTAAACTTAACCTAACCTTATAGGGTTTTTAAAGAAAAGTAACCTAACTGGGAAAAAGTTTTAAAAGAAACCCCAACCTAACCCCTATAAAGGTTTTTAAAAAGAAAACCCAACCCAACCAATTTTAAACCCCAAAGTATACTTTTTAAAAAAACTTTTTTTTTGGGTTTGGGGCAAAATAAAAAATCTTCATTAGAACAAGCACCTATTGTAAACCCCCGAAAAAATGTCGGTGTCCCCTGAAAAGAAACCCCGAAACCCTCGTCCCCTTATAAACCCCATCCCATTAGAAAAAAGGGGAAAACCCATTGTAGGCCCGGAAAAAAAAGTCCCGGGGCTTTGGAAAAAAAGACCGCGGGAAAATCCCCCGTCCATTATAACCGGTTTGTCCTTGACGTATGGAAGGCGCGATCATGTGGGTTTGGGGATGGCCCGTCAGGCATCTGCCTTGCTCTTCGCCGATCATCTCGGCATGGAAAATTCCCCTCGCAAAGGGCATAGGACATTTTTCCTTGCTTGAAAGAGCTGGCCCCAGGATTTAAAGTCTCGTCCTCGTCCTGAAAACCCAAATTTTCTTTTCCCCGTTGTGAGGAAGACCCCTGTCAAAGTTTGTGGGGCTTTTGAAAGGAACGTTTTTCAATTTCTGGTACAAATTTTCCTTATAGAGGGAAATTTATTCGTTGTAGTCTTCAGCAATTATCATAGAAAAATTATTAAAACTTCTGTTTTTTCCCATAAATTTTTACTTTTCTGATGGGCTCTTATTGTGGGTATTTCTGAAATCCAAATTTGGGGCTTTGCTAAATGTACGCTCCCGCGGGTTTTGTCCCTTTTAAACCGCCGTTTAGGACGCGTCTTAGACTTTTTTCGAAACCCTTTGGACGCAGGGTTAGGAAAGAATCCTAAAACTCTATAAATAGGGCCCCCGGAGCCGTAAAAGGTCTCTTGAAAAAAACCCCATGCGGCCCCCCAAAACAGCCAAAGGTTTTCCAACCGCTGCCTATGCCTTTCCACCGGTGGGGTTTTCGGGGGAACCCGGGTTTACCCTTTTCCCCTTAAGGGTCCTGGTTCCGTCTTTTTCTAGCCCGGGGTTGGCATTGAAATAACTTAACTTTTAAATATATATATCGGGATTAGAAATTATCATTCCCAAAAATTATAGGGAGGAAAAAACAGTTACACTAATTTTTTTTTAATTTTAACAAAGGGGGGGTTTTAACATATCCTGTATAATAACACATGCGGTCCTAAAACTATAGAATACAAAAACAAAAGAACATAGATTGGAATTCCCCGGGCAAATGCATTTTTTTTTTCATGAAACTAAAGTAAAATTTTCTATAATAATATCCCTTTAAGCAACAAAAAACATTGGCCCCGGCTCTGTTGCCCAATTTTTTCCTGCTATCAGCTTTTTATCAGGGGATCAGATGGGTTTTTTTAAGGGGTAAACCCCCTGATAGGTCCAAATTCGGAAAGGCATTTTTTTTTTCTTTGCCTTGATTAAAACTAAAGGGTTTAGAAACCTTTTCTCACAAAATTTCTAATGTTGGCAATCTGCACAAACATGGCTGTTTTTCCCTGCTCAGCTAACTTTTCCCTTTTTAAATTTCCCGAGTATCAAGCAGGGCAACCCATAAATGGCCAAATGTTTTGAAGGTAGTTTTTTGAGAATATTCCACTCGAACCTCCAATAGGGCATCAGAATGATCAGTTCCAACGGAGAGTGTATCCTGCTGAGTGCCCCGCACTCCTCGTCAGGATGGACAAGCCAGTCCTCGTGCCGCACACCAGCAGTACGAACACTCCTCTCTTCCGGGAACGGCGAGTGTAGCCATGCCCCTCGCCTCCCGTCTTTTTTGCCCGCAGCCTAGCGCCGCTGCACTGCCGCACTAGGCTGCCACCGATCATCGCACTCCACCTCTGCGACATCAAAGCATCTCTCTGATGGGCTCAAGCTAGCCCGTGGTCCTCCCCTGCTGGAGGCCCGATAGACACAGACAAACAAATCAGTTCCATCATCTGAAAATGGAGTAAGCTTCCACATGTTGGAGGTCAGGTCTCTTGGAAATATAAGTCAAGATTTTCCTGCATCAAAGTAAGATGTCTGGTAATCAAGTGGGACATTCGCACATGCAGTGTCTGTTCTGCTGCCTGCATACCCCATCCATGTTTTTCAGCCACTTCTCTCATATAGCTAGCTATCAAAACGACTACAAAATCAGAAAAAAACACTGATCTATAATGACACGTTGGGCATGCTCTCGTCCACCCCTCACTGAGTTCCTCGTCCACCCTTAGGTCGACCGTCCACCCACGTTCAATACACTGGGATTTGACTATTTTGGAGAAGAGCGAGAAGGAACGGGAAGAGAGCGTTCCTTAGGATAAATTTCAAGGAACGATTCAGGCAGCGTGAATAACCTTTTCCGACCTCAGCAGTAATTAAAGGGCAGGTCTATTAGTAGTCCGGTCTAGAAAAGTCCAGCACCCCTGAACTCTGGCTAACATCTGATTACAGAGCCTACAGTTGACTACAGCACTCGAATGAAAATACACTCACTGAAAGTCGTATATGAGGTTAAATTTTTATCAAATAAACATAATACTCTTGTCAAAAAGTATCCCTTCGATACTTTTTGTATCCATTGCGAGGAACTCTAACATTGTACCGCCATATATGCAGCATTTCCCAGCACCCCCTAAAATTGATTTCAGCACCCCCTGGGGGTGCTAAAGTCAGGGCCCTTTGGGAAAATTTTTTTGGGGCCCTTTGGTTCAAATTCTTCCAAAAACCCCCAAATTTGGCCCAGATGTTGCCCATGTCATGCTCTTTCTATTTCTGACGGGCGCCAGGACGGGCGTACCTCGGGGCCGCCATATTGGCGAAATACAAATGGCAGCCATCCAGATTAGAGGAAAAAATCTTTAAACCCGGAGCTGCGGGAACTCTTAAAGTTCCCCCGGGGGACTGGGGGGAAGCCCTTTTAAAGAGCAGAGCTTTTGAACGCGTCCCAAAACCGCGCGTAATAGGCAGGCGGCAAAAAAGGTGGGGGTATAGTCACATGTCATTCTCGACACCACCACCGACCCCCTTTTTCTTGGTCTTCACATGTGTCTAAAATGAAAATGCGCTGCTAAAAATGAAATTCTAAAGTCCATTTTACGTACGCATACGCATGTTCACTTTCTCTCTCTCTCCTTTCCGACTCATTTTTTATTGAGACCTCTTGGGGGGGAACGAACACCAGACACCTCCAGAAAAGGGGTTAAAAATCCCAAGCATCCATACCTGGGGCGCCTCCCAATTATCTATCACACAGCTGCATATTTTTACTGCCTTCACTCTCTCCTCGCTACTCCTTGCCTCCCTCAAACGCGGAAACCCCCCCCCCTCCCCCCTCTCGTTCTACCCCCGGGGGGCGCGTGAAATTCGGCGGGGAATCTCGCCGCTCGAGACAATCTGCCGCGGTGCCATTCGTCCACTTTTTCACTACGGACCGTTCCCCCCCACCCCCCCCAGACTTTTTTTTGGGGGTCAAATATTTGGGCCGATGCACGCAAAAATTCCCTACACGCTGATGACTTTTTATCGAAATTGGCATGGGTCCCCAAAACTCATACATTTCGCAAGTAGACCCTGTAGAAAACCCCGTGCGCACGCTTAGGTTAAAAATGTCTGTAAAACCAGTATGATCCACTTTTCAGGGGGGTTTTGAGGTCGAGGAAACTATTTATATGTTTTTTGTGATTTGAGGGTTTAAGGGCAACCCCTCAAGTTTTTTTAAAGGGCATTTTTTGGGCAAACTCATTATTTTGGGGGTTTTTTTTAGTTCATCTTTATTTCGGGATTTCCCAATATGGGGGGCCCAGGGGACCCGTTTGAAACCCCCTCAAAATCGAAAGAACATGGTATGGTCAACATCTGGCAAATTTTGGGGCTTTTGGAAAATTTGAACCAAATATGCCTAAGGCCCGACTACTATGTCTTTTCCTTAAGCTGGGTTCCTGGTGGAGCTGGGAACTGCTGCCCCAGTTTGTAAGGACGTCGCTGATTGGGTGATAGACCCGGGCTGGGTGGCGATAGGGTGGGACTTTCCTCGCCGCAACCCAAAAACCCTTGCGTTGCCTCAGAAAAAAATTCATATTTCTTGGCTTTACTCTCTCTTACCAAAATACCTATTTTGTTTGCATCGTAAAAACTGAAAATCGGCATGATTGTTTAACAACAAAACCCCCCGTTCATAAACCCCAATAGGGTAAAAAATAAAGTCTGACTGACTTCACAAAGTAGGCGGACTTTTTAGGTTTTCGGCATTGAAAAGTTGTACTCCTACCCGTATAACCAAGCTACCAATAATTTTTAGAAACTGACCACCACGTGTTATAATACATTGCTGTATTCTACATAAAAAATTACAGTAAACCACTAAAATTAAAATAATTGAAGGGAAATAAAAAGGTATAAACATTTTTTCTTGTTATTTTGCTTCAACTCGCTCTAAACCCCCCCATAAATTTTTTGGTCACATTCAAATTTTTAAGAACTGTTTCAAAATCCTTATACTTTTCCGCTTCCTGGGTATGTAGCCGTACCAAAAGGAAAGAGTAGTTGGTCAAATGGCTAAGAAAATTAAAAATACTACTGCAACTGGCACGTGAACCGTTTTGGGGTTTGGGGGCATTTTGGG
>JACEEZ010014064.1:0-30000 GCA_016584305.1 Chionoecetes opilio
CCCCCCCCCAACTGACCCGGGTGCCCCCCTCGGGGGGGGGGACACCGGACGAGGTGCAAAAATTATAAAAACCTAAATGACCCTTATTATCTGAGTTAAGTATTCATGAGGGTACCATAGGTGGGCCATATTGTGAAGTTTGTTTTGGGCACAGTGTGCACTCTCTCAGGTAAAAAATGGATTTTTTATGAATATTTTTCCACTAATAGTACGGTGTCCCCCCACACCACCCTATTCCTAATCATGCACAGCCCCTATTAATTACCAGAATTGGAACCACTTTCTTGCCCACACCAATTAGTGAGGTATTAGAGGAAAGTGGTATACCAGTTCCTGCAGCTATCTACTTCCACCTTTCCTTCTTGCTGGAAGTTTGCTCACATCCAACCTGTTCCTAAGAAGGGTGACCGTTCTAATCCTTCAAACTACCGTCCTATAGCTTTGACTTCCTGCCTTTCTAAAGTTTTTTAATCTATACTTAATAAGAAGATTCTTAAGCATCTATCTGCTCACAATCTTCTATCTGATCGTCAGTACGGTTTCCGTAAAGGGCGATCTACTGGCGATCTTCTAGCTTTCCTAACTGAATCTTGGTCATCCTCCTTTAGGGGTTTCGGTGATACTTTTGCTGTTGCCCTTGACATATCAAAAGCTTTTGATAGAGTCTGGCACAAATCTTTAATTTCCAAACTACCCTCATTCGGTTTCTATCCTTCTCTCTGTACCATCATTTTAAGTTTCCTTTCAAACCGTTCTATTGCAGCTACTGTAGACGGACATTGTTCTTCTCCTAAATCTATCAAAAGTGGTGTTCTCCAGGGTTCTGTCCTATCACCCACTCTCTTTCTATTATTCATTAATGATCTTCTAAGTCTAACTCAAAGCCCTATCCACTCCTACGCTGATGATTCTACCCTGCATTTTTCAACGTCGTTTATTAGACGTCCAACTCAACAGGAACTAAGTGATTCACGGAGAGATGGCACCGAGCGCCTAACTTCTGATCTTTCTATAATTTCTGATTGGGGCAAAGCAACCTTGTTTTGTTCAATGCCTCAAAAACCCAATTTATTCACCTATCTACTCGACAAAACCTACCAGATAATTATCCCCTCTTCTTCAATGACACTCAACTGTCTCCTTCTTCTACAATGAACATTCTAGGACTATCCTTTACTAAAAATCTGAACTGGAAATCTCACATCTCATCTCTTGCTAAAACAGCTTCTAAGAAGTTAGGTGTGCTGTGGCGTCTGCGTCCTTTCTTTTCTCTCTCCCAATTGCTTGCTCTCTACAGGGGCCTTATCCGCCCATGTATGGAGTATGTCTCACATGTTTGGGGAGGAACCACTCATACAGCTCTCCTAAACAGGGTTGAGTCAAAAGCTTTTCGTCTCATCAACTCCTCTCCTCTGACTGACTGTCTTCAATCTTTAAATCACCGCCGCAATGTTGCTTCTCTTGCTCTCTTCTACCGTTATTTTCATGCTCACTGCTCTTCTGAACTTGCAAACTGCATGCCTCCCCCACTCCCGCGGCCTCGCTGCACAAGACTTTCTACTCATTCTCATCCCTATTCTGTCCATCTTCCTAATGCAAGAGTTAATCAGTATCTTTACTCTTTCATCCCTTTCACTGGTAAACTCTGGAACTCTCTTTCTGTTTCTATTTTTCCACTTTCCTATGACTTAAATCTTTTCAAAAGAAGAGTAACAAGACACCTCCCGAACTAAATTGGCCTACCCCTCTGTTTTTATTTTATTCTCTTACTGTCTTCTTTATAGGGACTGGCAACTAAGCGGGCTTTTTGTTACCCATTTTTGTTGTGCACTTGGCCAGTTCCTTGTGATGTAAAAAAAAAAAAAAAAAAAAAATGCCTCATCATAAACCTTATAAGTAAGAGAGAGAGAGAGAGAGAGAGAGAGAGAGAGAGAGAGAGAGAGAGAGAGAGAGAGAGAGAGAGAGAGAGAGAGAGAGAGAGAGAGAGAGAGAGAGAGAGAGAGAGAGAGAGAGAGAGAGAGAGAGAGAGAGAGAGAGAGAGAGAGAGCTGAGTGATAGTGATAAGTGACTATTATAAGGACCAGGGGCGGCATTTTGGAACACTACTAAGACCATCTTAGGGGACTAAGACCATCTTAGCGCTAGTTGGACATTTTCGGAAGCAAAGTTCGCTCCGCCTAAGACAGTGCAGCGAGTGTAAACTAAGGCAGGGTTGGGGTCGTCTTAGCCCGCAATTTTCTCCGTCACCATAACAACAATGGTTATATTATTGGTTATATATTATATATTTTAGACTGTATATAGTATATTAGGCTGTATAATACACTATGTATATATATATAGGTGAGGGCTATATATATACTATATATATAGGGGTGGGCTGGGCGGAATAGATATGATTTGCGACAGAAACGGTTAGCAGATTAATTCTAAACATATCAAAACACACCAGAAAAAAAGTGTCGTTATTCACGATAATATCACATACTGGCTATGATATGTGTGTGGAGGATGAAAAGGGGGAAGGAAGAGGAGGGAGAAGAAATAATAGAAGAAAAAAAAGGAGACAGAGCGAGAGAGAGAGACTCCCTCGGCGTGTACACTGCACTGTGACTAGCAGAAATACATATCTGGCAACTCAAGGAGAAGGAAGAGGAGGGAGAAGAAATAATAGAAGAAAAAGGAGAGAGAGAGAGAGAGAGAGAGAGAGAGAGAGAGAGAGAGAGAGAGAGAGAGAGAGAGAGAGAGAGAGAGAGAGAGAGAGAGAGAGAGAGAGAGAGAGAGAGTCCTCGGCGTGTACACTGCACTGTGACTAGTGAAATACATATCTGGCAACTCAAGGAGAAGGAAGAGGAGGGAGAAGAAATAATAGAAGAAAAAAAGGAGAGAGAGAGAGAGAGAGAGAGAGAGAGAGAGAGAGAGAGAGAGAGAGAGAGAGAGAGAGAGAGAGAGAGAGAGAGAGAGAGAGAGAGAGAGAGAGAGAGAGAGAGAGAGAGAGAGAGAGAGAGAGAGAGAGAGAGAGAGAGACTCCCTCGGCGTGTACACTGCACTGTGACTAGCAGAAATACATATCTGGCAACTCAAGGAGAAGGAAGAGGAGGGAGAAAAAATAATAGAAGAAAAAAAAGGAGAAGAGAGAGAGAGAGAGGAGAGAGAGAGAGAGAGAGAGAGAGAGAGAGAGAGAGAGAGGAGAGAGAGAGAGAGAGAGAGAGAGAGAGAGAGAGAGAGAGAGAGAGAGAGAGAGAGAGAGAGAAGGGAAGAGAGAGAGAGAGAGACGAAGAGAGAGGAGAGAGAGAGAGAGAGAGAGAGAGAGAGAGAGAGAGAGAGAGAGAGAGAGAGAGAGAGAGAGAGAGAGAGAGAGAGAGAGAGAGAGACTGGCGTGGTATACGTATTTCCCGCCAAATACAGACTTGTGTCGCGCGCGGTGATTGGTTAGGTGGCACTAAGAAGGGTTGGCCTTGTGTCCCCTTACACGAGGCCAAGATGACGTTCTAAAATGCTTTCTTAGTAATCTTCTTGGCCCGGTATAACTAAGTCGGTCTTAGGACGCTAAGAGGGTGTAGTTTAGAGCCCCTTCCAAAATGCCGCCCCCAGAGTCAGACTTTAAGATAGGCAGCATTAAGAATGTAGCTTTTAGCCTGTACGTTACTATACTCCAATGTAATGTTGAATGTAACTTCTCTGTAAACTGTTACCTAGTATAAATAAAAAGATAAAGAGAGAGAGAGAGAGAGAGAATAATAACTAACCTGAAGCACACAGCAAAAACATCCTTTGTGTCCATTTGCCTCTCGCTCCTGCCATTTCCAAAAGATCTTCCTTTTCTTCCTCCTCCTTGTCCTCCTGTTTACCCTCTCCCGCTCCTTCCTTCTCCTCCACCAACTCCTGAAGCTCCACCCATGTCTGTGTTTCTCGAGGGCTTGGCTCAGGATGTCTTATGCTCGGCCATGGCTGAAAAAAAGATAAGTGGTTTTTTTTTGCCATAGAAAAAAATGTTAAGTTTTCTTCTTCGGCTATATATCTTACTCGTGTCTATTACTTAATGTCTGTCTGCCTGTCTGTCAGTCTTAATTCTCAATTACTGCCTTAACTGTCTGTGTCTGTATGTCTGTCTTCCGTTCTATCTATATATGGCACTGTGTGTATGTCTGTGTATAGCTACACAGACATATGACATATGACATATAGTATGGCTGTGATAGAGGCTATCTATCTGCATGTATATGTATATGTTTATCTATCTATCATTGCATTCAGTCTGCCATCTTAAGTCGTAGGACATATTCTTAAATTCTCTGTTAATTAAATTCTCTATCTTCTATACTTTCTACATCAAGTCGTACCGTGCTTCTTTTAACCCCTTCATGCCCAGATCTTTACCCTTACAATATGAAATCATCTATTTTTAGCCATAAAATTACGATAAATAACTTAACATACCAAATTAACTAGTGGACAAGGCTACTAAACAGATCATATCTATAAAATATTGCTAATATTCACACAAAAATCGTCTAATGGTAGCCAAATTACAACGGAAATTACGTTCTGGGTCTCAAGGTCTCAATCTCAAATTATCTTTTAAATTCTCTATCTCTTATACTTACTACATCAAGTCGTACCTTCTTTTAACAGTGGACCATTTACCGGAGGCAGATAAAAAGAAAAGGTGTATGAAATAAGAGATCGAGAGACCAACGCTAATTAACGTCCTCTTCCTCTCGCTGCCTCGAACACACTGAGCCAAAAAGATGAATAGTGAAGCACGTCTTAACCACAGACAGAGCTGGGGCCACATTCAGAGACGCTAACGTCCATGCTAAACAACCTAGCGACTGCCATCAGGTGTTTTGGTATTCTGCGTGGAGATTGATGACGTACTTAAAGACGTTAAGCTGTCAAAACAAGGCGACTGCCTAAAGGGTGGTGTGGAGGACGCAATATACATAAAAATACTCATATATTGAGTATATATGATGTTTGCTGATTCAAGAACTGAACAGGGCAAGTATACAAACGAAATTAGGCCATATAACAAACCCAAGCGCTTGTGGTGATTTTGTTCTGTGGTGAGTGGTGAGCGCGGCATCTCGACCCGGGTAGCGATGCCAGACAGCACCACGCATGACTCCGGCAGACAGCAGGTATGTGGTGTGCCCTTTTCCGTAATTAAAACCCGAGCCCTTGTCCACCTAGCAGTGAATGGGTACCGGGTATTAGCCGAGGGTTCGTGACCCGCCTCCCGGGGTGGTGGCTTCGGCCAACACTAGGAGAAGGAGAGCTACGAAGCGTTATACTAACGAAAGAGGTCACAAGAAGAAGAAGAAGAAGACCGGCTTATTACTCGGAACGAATAATTAATAGCTAGAATACAAGGAAGTACAAGCCACCGGTGTGTTACCCGCGTGTATGTGGAGGTAGAAACAAGTGTTGAAGCGACGGAGGTGACACAGGGGATGAAGGAATGATGGAATAAGCTAGAAATAGAAATAAGTACAACGACCTTGAAATGCAGGCCGCGGCTGCTGCCTTGTGATTGGCTGACACGTTTGAGACACAATCTGATTGGTTGACACGTTTGTTTTTACACAATTGTGATTCGCTGGCGAGTCTGTGACGTTATTGTAGTCGCTCAGCCAATCAGCTATCGATGCCCATAGCAACCGTGTACCGCCACTGCCATGTCTCGTACTGGAATACCCACGAGCTCCGGGTGTAGAAATAGAGGGATGTTGTTGAGCGAACAACCGTGGCCCTTAACTCTCTCTGAATGTCTGCCCTGGGCAGTATTTAAATACAAGTGTATTTAAATACGTATTTAAATACATTTGTCTATTTAGAAATGTATTTATAAATACATTGGTTGTCATGTATTTAAATGCAGTATTTATTATGAGTATTTAAATACATTGTATTTAAATACATTTAATATAAAATTTAAATACTTTTTTATCAGTTCATTTGGCATTAAACCCGCCCAACTATCTGGCAACCCTGATGTTACAATGAACCAGGGCTGCCACTGCCAAGGAAATGGCCTGATTTTAAGTAAATTTAGGCCTGAGAAGGAAATGTCTAAGGAAACTCAAAATCTAAGGAAATGATTATTTTTCGGACATGTTAAAATTTGTGTGTATTTAAGCTGTATTTACAAATGTATTTAAATACAATTTATGTATTTAGTATTTAGTATTTAAATACATTCGTAAAATGTATTTAGTATTTAGTATTTAAATTTATTTCTCCCATGTATTTAGTATTTAGTATTTAAATACATTCAATGTATTTAGTGCCCAGCTGTGACCACAGACCACATACCACAATGCCACACAGTCTTTCGCAGGTCATAATTAATTGAACCACAAGTGTGAAATAATTACAGTCTCACATCTGGATTTAAAACCATTTCTGACAGTGTGTTCCATCACTTTCTTTGTTTTTTGTAGGAAGTAGATTACATTGCTTCTTTTCAATACTTTAGTCGTATTTTCACAAGTTTAAGCTTTGTATTACTAATTACATATGGCGCCAATTGACTTTATTACACAGCTATACGAGATCCATGAATGATTACTTAATATGTGTGTTATCCGTTTCTATATTGCTTTAAAGGTAACAGGGTTCAAGCCAAAATAACTACAGAGTCAATGACCCTGCAAATGCAGGAGGTGATTGCCGGGGAAGTCTGTTATTAAATTTTACAGGCAGGAGTCGCTTACTTCCCTTCCCAGACGACACTTCAGACGTGGTAGCTTTAATAAAAAAAAATAAAGAAGATAGCGATAGAAGATAGAAATAGAAGTGATAGAAGAAGGCGAACGGTTCTAAGGCTCGTTAAACCTCCAGGGCCTGCCATCCCACCCCTGGAGCTCACTGCCTACACGCGCTATACGTATATACAGGCACGAATGTAATATATATATATATATATATATATATATATATATATATATATATATATATATATATATATATATATATATATATATATATATATATATTATATATATATATATATATATATATATAATATATATATATATATATATATATATATATATATATATATATATATATATATATATATATTTTATATATATATATATATATATATATATAACACCATATTTTAACCACACGAGCTACTCCGAGTGAGATGTGCGTGAGTGTAGCCAGAGTAGCAGAGTTTACTTTGAGTGCAGCTTGGTCCTGTGCCTGTGTCGCCCCTCCGGCCGTGCGGCGTCTATACAGGGAAGTCGTCCTTTGAACAGTTGATTACACATTTTGTATGGGCATTGCTTATCAACTGTGATAAGTGGAAATCAGTTATGTTGTGTCTCCTCTTATCTCTTAGTGGCTATCATCTTAGGCCCCCTTCACACATTCCATAAAAATACCACGATAGTGCCAACAATCAGGCCCACCGAGAGGGGGGTCTGCCGGGGCATTTGCACTGGGGCCCATGGGGATTTTGGGGGGGCCCATTGAGGCTTTGATGGGCCCATAGGACCCATCAAGCATAGAGGGATTGCTTGTAGAACTGACAGATCTCCGAAATAACTGAAAAGCTATGTGAAATGAAGCAAAGCTAGTTGCTTCAAACCTGGACATCAAAGTGAAACTGTACCGTGGTCGTGGTAAAGCAGCTGGACCTAAACGCAAAAGAAGATTTCATGATGATGGTGATGGCACAGCAGATACAGATTTATCAGAACAAAATGAAGCAGATGAGTCACCTGAAGATTTTTTTTCTTCAGAAAGTCTGCGTTATATATATACATTGAATAATTAATTGGCTGACTGACAACATTCAAAGCTGCCAAAAATATTTCTGAAAACTTCAGTTTCTTCTGGAAGTACCTAACAATATCAGCAAAGGAGCTCACTTAAATCAAAATCACCGGCAGATAAGTATCCTGCCGATATCAGTCATGATATCGTGGTGGAAATGAGGCACCTACAAACAGTTCATCGCTTAAATTTTGAGCAGAACCAACTAAGTCTATTGCAGCTTTTGAATTGCTTGACAGAGTGCAGACTAGAAGGGCTCTTCCCAAATGTATCTGTCAGCCTGCGCATTCTGCTAAAAATCCCTGCCACTGTCGCCTCTGCAGAGCGCTCATTCAGCAAACTCAAGCTGATAAAAAAAAATGTCTACGAGCAACAATGACCCAAGCACGACTTGTGGACTTTTACTGTGGACTTTTTTTTGTGTATTCAGTATTGAGTCTCAACGTACATGATCTCTTGATTTTGATGTTGTGCTTCATAATTTTGCCAAGAGGAAAGCAAGGAAAGCGCCATTGTTTGTCAAATGAATGTATTATGTATTAATATGTATATGTATTATGTATGTAATTTTGATGTATTGTATTATGATTTTACTTTTACTATTGCTTTCGCAGGATTATAATATGTTGAATATGTATGTTGTGTTAACCCGCTGAGTACCAGCTAAATATAGTAAAAAGTACACCCACAGCCCAGCTGATTTTTTTTTTTTTTTTTTTTTTTTTTTTAAAGGTGAAAATGAAGAAAACTAAAATTATCACTTCTCGAAAAAATGGGGGTTCTAGGAAGGTGGGGCACCCTCAGACATCAGCTAATTTAAGGTTCCCGCGCGCCTAGCTCTCAGCTGAGCGCGCAGCATGGCAGATGTACAATGGGTCCAGTTTTCGGGTGGCGGCTATTTTCACAGCACCCGAGCATCATGTGTGCCTTCATAGTTCATATATACCACGTATGTATCACATAATATCATAATAAGTCAATTTCAAGTGTGATAAGTTGACATAGTAAAGTTTTCTAAATGAAGACGAGTGGCAGCAGCGCCCTTGCGTCGCAGTAACCATAGCGACGGGCGGCCATGATGGATTTGTACCCTTTCTATCTGTATCCTTGTGTAGGATGTACTGTACTTTGTCCCTCAGTAATGACTCATGCGCATCCCCTGTCCCAACAAGCCTATAATTGAGGGTTGCCACGTTATAAAAGGCATATCCCATACCAATCTCCAGTCAATAGCTACCATAGAACAGGAGTAAATAAGGTCTAAAAACGCGGCGAAAAAGGTGGATAAGCTCGCGCCTCTAATCCCCCCCCCCCCTACCCGCACGGCGTGTCCACGCAGTTGCCGGGTACCGCCACTGTTGCCCCACATATCAAGCAGTGCCCCATACCATTTTCAGGCCATTCCTTACCATAGAAGCCGCGTACCATATTTTTAAATGGCGGACGCACAGGTTGCGTCGCTGG
Source organism: Chionoecetes opilio (assembly GCA_016584305.1). NCBI lineage: Eukaryota > Metazoa > Arthropoda > Malacostraca > Decapoda > Majidae > Chionoecetes > Chionoecetes opilio. The sequence goes on from JACEEZ010014064.1 coordinate 9,256, forward strand.
GTCGCGTTGCATACATACTGGACGCATCACGTGCGTCGCTGGTATCCAGTGGGTTAAATGTAATATTTGCCAAAATTAGGAAAGGGGTGAAGGAATGAGGGATGAAAGGTAAAGTTTAAGAGGTATGAGGGAAGGTATGAAGGGTGTGAGGGAGGGTATATCAGGCGTGAGGGAAGGCATGAAGGGTGAGAGAAAGTTTAAAGTAATCGTCCAGACCATTTCATTATTCCTGATTTAATGCAGTCAAAATATAGCCATTATCGAATATATCAACAATATGTTGTCACTTTTTGCATCCAGTCAGCCGTTTTTAAATAATCCGCAATCAAAATCTGCAAATTTCCCTAGCTTCCAAAACACTCCTGACAACTAGCAGACGACGCACTATGGAACTCTATGGAACAAAGGTACGGAGTACCTTTGGGTACTCCGTAGTGTAGGGGAAGCACGCTCGGATCACAACAGAGAAGTCCCGGGTTCGATCCCCGGGCGGAGCGGAAACAGTTGGGCTGTTTCCTTAAAACCCGAGCCCCTGTCCACCCAGCAGTGAATGGGTACCGAGTGTTAGCCGGGGGTTTGTAACCCGCCTCCCGGGGTGCTGGCTTCGGCCAACACTATAAGCATTAACAGACAGCTCTCTAGGGGTAGTCTGAGAGAGAGCTGTCTGGTTACAGTGGAGATCCATCTCAGCTGCGTCGATAACTGACAAAATTCTTCAAACATCAAACATCGAACTCTGGTCACCTATACGTATGGCCCCCACCTCAACCTTTACCTACTGCAGGAATGGGGGCCCCAAACTAATCCTGCCCCGGCACATTTCAATTCTCTCGGCGCCCCTGCCAACAATGCAATGAGTAGTGCCGTCATGGTCCTGATTATGGGTCCATCGTGACCGATCGTGACGCACTCGGCCAAGGCCACGAAAAGTTAGTGCGTGCACTAAAAAATCGGGAAGCTCCCCGATTTTTGTACCCAACGCAGCGCTATCGTAAGTCTTTCATGACGCTATCGTTATCTATGTAGCAGCTTCGTGACGCTATCGTGATCGTCGTATGTCTATCGTGACGATTAAAAACCGTTACGCTCGCCTTCATCCCTACCTTCCCCCCGTCCCCTTTCTCAATCACCACCACGTGGCCACCCCCGTGTGGGGCATGTTGCTAGCTCTCAACGCTATCGTGATACGTTCATGGCACCGTCATGGCACTATATCGTGGTTACCGTGGTTTTATCGTGACGACAAACTTGACCGTTATTTTCCATTCGTGACTTAGGGGCGCTTTCTCAGTCGTCCCCTTTCGTTGGGATCCTTACCATGTTGGGAAGCTCCTGGTTCACGAAAACAGCGACTGAGAAATCGGATCTCTTTGTTGGTAAGGAAGTTACCAGGTTGGTAAGGCTTTTGGTTAGGGAGCTTACCAAAGGACTGAGAAATCGGCCCTTAGTCTGACAGCTATCATATGACTCCATCGTGACAATCTTCCGACCGTCATGCCACATACTAACAGGCAGCGTGACATTGTTGTGAGGCTATCGTGGTCGGTGTTTATCGTGGATAAATTTCACGATAGCGCCAATAATAAAATTTGTGGCGCTATATCGTGGCTCGATTATGGAATATGTGAAGGGATTGATTGATTGATTTAATGCCTAAAAAGGTGAATGTGCCAGACATCAGAGGTCATATGGCACTATGGCAAAGCATATAAAGGGGAGGGGTTAAAGAATAATAGTGAAACGATGAGGGAAGGGGAAAGAACGGAATGTTACAGCAGGATGGTTAGATCAGATGTAGGATGTGGACTTGTTGGAGGAAGGAGGTTAAATTTTCCAGAGAGAAGGAGGGGCATTCCGGGAGAATGTCCGCAAGACAGGGAGGTCGGGAAAGGGAGGACAAATGAGGGAAGGAACTGGAACGGGCAGGAGAAAGATGGGGGCAGGATATTAGGACATGTTGGACAGTGAGAGGAACTTGACAGGGTGTGCAGAGGGTTGGGGAGGAGCGTGACATGAGATAGGAGTGTGTGAGGTTGGTATGGCCTATGCGTAAGCATGCGAGAGCAGTCTCCCAACGTCTATTAGAGTGGTAAGGATTTGACCATGGAGAGATAGAGGGCCAGATTGTTAAATGTCACCTTTCCCTTCCCATGACGGGACCACACGACGAGTTCTCAGCGCTACACGGGAAGCCAGGGTAACGTTGAATCCTTCCGCGTCTTTTCCCTTCGTGTAGTCCCGTCACGGTAAGGTTGGTATGCTGGAAGGAGTACTATGCCGCGTCTGTGCTGTGCAACAATGTATCTCCTTCAGAAAAATCAGTGAAACTTGGTTGGGAAATAATAGTTAGTGTCTTAAAAACCAGGGAAGTGAGTCGTGATTGAATTAATACGAAAGTACGAAAACAAGTGTGCCCCGTCCCGCCCCGCTCCGCCCCGCATTTGCCAGCGCGCCTGCCAGACGCCGAGTGCACCGCTCTGCCCAGCCCGCCCGTGTCTCCCGGTGAAATTACAAACCACTCTTTTTATTACGCACAAAGGTTAATTTCGTCAATAAACAAGTAAAAAGTAACACAAAGTCACTGAAATGTCTTTATCTTATCCAATAATGGGATGAAAAGTACAGGGGAGATCAGCGCCCGCGAAGGGAATGGTGAAGACATGGTCTGTGCTTGGTCTTCGTTTCTTTACCTTCACCGCGATGCGAAGATATCCGTCGCGGCTCAAAACAGTTTGACGGTACCAATTACGTGACGAAGACACTCTTCACCGAAGAGAACATTTGACAATCTGGCCCAGAGAGTTTGATCAGGTTAAGTTTATTGGCAGAGAAAATGGTTCATGAGGATTGCCAGCGGTCGAATAGGAAAGATTTAAAGGAAGGGTAGTAGTCGGAGGCTGGCAAGTTTGAGAAACGGGGGCATTGGGACATAGTGGCCGAGCGCGCCAAAGAATCAACGCGTTCGTTGCTCGAGATACCCACGTGACTCGGTACCCAGCAGAAGCAAATTGTTTTGTGGCGTATGGATAGTCGGAATAACCAGTCTTGGATCTCCCGAACTGACCCCCATGGTGCTTGCCCAGTGGAAGAAATCAAACGCCCAGTTTGCACCTCCAGTAGTTGTTATTGACCGGTCCGTGACCAGAAGGATAGATAATTTTTGGAAGAAGGTTAGTGAAGTGGTGAGAAACAGAGCAACTAAAGCAGTAAAGGAATTCGTGGAGAAGAATATGGACAGGCTGTTTGACATAACGGCCTGCCCTCACACGATCTTCCTCTGCAAGGACCAGGAATCCCACTGCTCCAACCCCCAGCTGTGTCACGCAAGAGCACACGTGCAGTGTGACTGCCCCCTGGCCAGCAAAGTCCCTACTTTAGACCTGGAGTGGCTGTACTACCAGAGGATCAAAGTTGGGGAGGAGAGTGCAATGATGATGACAGGGGTAGACAAGAATGAGACGCATAGACAAGTGAAAGCAGCAAAGAGAAAGCAGTTGGAAGAGGAGGCTAAGCTGAAGAAGCAGAAGCAGAAAGATGAAAAGGTCAGACGTCTTGAGCTGCAGGAGCAGATGTTCCTGGGCCAGGCTGAAGATCACCAGGATTCTGAGGATGGGACGGAGGAGTCGTTCACCCTGCCACTCAGAGGAAAGAGGCAGGAGCAATAGGAGGCTGCCATACTGGTAGACCGACTGCTCAGGGAGAGGCTGGGGTCCCTGGCACCCCTTGTGATGCAGTACTTGGACAGGCCAGCTGCAAGAAGAAACACAATGCCAGTCCGGAACTTGGCGCTGGCAAGCATCCGGTTCGACGTTCCGCCCACTGCTGCTGCTGCCTTGGCTTCTGGATTCCTCCAGGACCTTATCGCTGACGGCCACCTCTCTCCAGACATGTCGTACCTGGTCTGCGATCCTAACAAGCTGAGGAGGGCCAGGCAGGATGGCATGGCATCGGCCAGGGACCTTGACCAGGGGAAGCACCAGGGTACCAAAATAGTTGAATTGGGTTACGATGGGAGGAAGGACAAGACCAGGGCGATGGTGCCCGACAGCTATGGGAAACTGCACCCAAGGTTGATCAGGGAGGAGCATGTGTCAGTGACAGAGGAGCCATCTGGAAGGTACCTTTGGCACTTTGTACCAGAGGACCCGGTGCCACCTGAGAAGCCTGCGTTCAAGGTGGCTCAGGCTCTCTATGATCTGCTGGTGACATACGACTCCACCGACTCACTGATCGTACTGCAAGGTGACTCAACTAGGGCCAACACGGGGTGGAAGGGTGGTACTCACGCCCATTTGGAGAAGATGCTGGGACGCAAGCTCTTCTGGAGTATATGCGTGTTGCACACAAACGAGTTGCCCCTGCGCCACCTTATCACCAGCATCGACGGGCCTACCTCATCTGACACTGGCTTCACGGGTCCAGTGTGCAGTCTGCTGTTCAGCGTGAATGAGATGCAGTACAACGCAGAGTTCAGAGGAGTGCCAGGCGGTGAAGATCTCACGGAGATACCGGAGTATATCCTGGTCAACATGTCCACTGACCAGCAGGTCTCCTACCAGCTGGTCCAGGCTGTGAAGCGGGGCGTTCTCCCGTCCGAGCTGCAGGAGATCAAGTGTGGCAAGGTGTCCCACTCCAGATGGCTCACCACAGCCCAGTCGCTCGTGTACATGTGGACCAGAAAGCATGGACTGACTGGCAAAGAACTGAACACCCTGGAAATTCTTGTCAAGTACTGCCTGCAGGTGTACTTCAAACTCTACTACGACATCAAGGTTCACCACAGACTAGAGGACGGCCCCAAGCACATCTTCACGCAGCTCAGAGTGATGAGGTCGCAGCCCAAGAAGGTCCAAACAGCTGTGACCTTCTACGTGCGGACAGGAGCATGGTTCACACACTCAGAATGTGTCCTCCTCTCGCTGATGGCGAGTCAGAGTGAGGACAACCGCAGGTTCGCCGTGACCCAGATTTTGAAGCTGAGAGCTGGCGAGGAGTATGGGGACACCAGTGTAAGACCTCGCATCACACCAAAGCTGAACTTGTCAGCCACCAGCTTGCAGACACTGATCAGCTGGCAGCCTGGCCAGGTGCACGAGCCGGCATTCACCTGTTCACTGTCCGGGGATCAGATCCAGGAGATCCTGGTCAAGCCGTACGAGGTTTCGGAGTTCTCTATCCACACTCAGAGCACCGAAAGAGTCGTGAAGCAGGTGACAGAGGCTGCGGCAGCAGTGGTGGGGCAGCAGGCTAGAGACGGGTTCATCCGGGCTCAGGCCCACCACCGGGAGACCATGCCCTGCTTCAGGTCTAAGAAGGACATGATGGACACGTTCTAGGCCAATGTAGAGGCTGTGACACTGTGATGTAGTGCCTGATGAACCAACTGATCAGAAAGAGCTTACCACGCTAGTCATTTGGAACTCATATTGGTGTATGATGCAATACACAGGACCAACCGGACACTGCGTACTCATTTAAACATTATTCGATAAGGTGCAATATAAAAGTGCGATTCTGCATAGTAAGAATTGCTCAAATGCAAAAAATGGAACAAAATAAAATCGTCTTAGAATTCCATTTTACATAGGAAATTGGCATGCCAAAGTTGAGAAAATAAATTTTTGTTATACGGCGTACCCTAATATGCATGCCTCTTGATCTATTACTTGCTTGACTTCATCTGTCCACCGGCATGCCATTTGTTTCCTTATTTTCACCTCTGTGCCCACCCAAAGACTACTGTATACAGTAGTCTTTGGCCCACCAATTGTTCCTTAACCCTTAGTATTCATTCTTTGAAGAACCTAAACACATTTTGAACCTCTTTTTTTTTTTTATATCTCTGGTATACCACTCAATTCATACGCCAATTTCTGCCTGTAATCCCCCCAAAACTTCTTCATTATCAATCTTTTTAAGACTAACCCCTCTCCTCTTATCCCTGGAGTGTTTTCAGAACATCTATATGTCATGCACTTTCATTTTCATTAATACTGCTAGGTGATTCATGCTTTCGATATTGCCTCTAACCACTTTCGCATCAGTTATCTCTCCTTTCAGTCTCCCATATGTGGCTATATAATTTATCAGGCCTTTCTAACCATTCTGTGAATTCCCTCTTCTCCCTGTATACCTATGTATCATCCTATGTTTAAAATAGGTGTTTGCTAAAGCCTAAAACAACTCTTGTCGTGCAGATCACCAAATTATCAATATATTCTCATACCTCCCCAGTACACTCTACTTACCAACAATTTTCTTCTTTAAATCTTATTTTTTATGGCATGCATGGCAGAAAATGCAGAGCATTGGTTCTCACTTTTTCATCTTGCATGAAACGTTTGCATCTGTCCTGCAGTGAGAGAGAGAGAGCGAGAGAGAGAGAGAGGGAGAGGAGAGAAGAGGAGAAGAGAGAGGGAAGAGAGAAGAGAGAGAGAGAAAAGGACGGAGAGAGATGGGGAGAGAGAGAGAGAGGAGAGAGAGAGAGAGAGAGAGAGGGAGAGGAGAAGAAGAGAAGAGAGAGAGAGAGAAGAAAGAGAGGGGGGAGAGGAGAGAGAGAGAGAAGAGGGAGAGGAGAAGGGGNAGCCACCCGCTAACTGATGCGGTGCAACTTGTCAAGTTTGTAGAAATGCCCCATTTGAAACGCTAGACCTGCCCCGAGCATGGGCTTCGTCTGGGTTGGAGATAGACTCTTCATAGTCTTCCATAGAAGACAGTTCCATAAACCCTTTACTCTTCCTTTACATCTATTCCAAATGGAACTGTCGCCGAGAATTTCCGCGTCGGCGAGCGTTCCACTGTCGGCGACAGTTCTCGTTTGATGCTTCGGCGACAGTTCCTATCGGCGACAGTTCCATAAACCTGAGGCAGGAGCCGGGAGCAAGCTGTTGCCTCTCCGCGCGGCGGGATGAAATGAAAAGTAAACATCGTACATCTGGCGCGCTACATGGCATCTCATAACAACAAACTGGGTAAGCAAACCTCTCAGACCGCTACACTGCCACCCCGCCGATACCGAGGCTACCGATGCCATGCTACCCACCAACACTGTGATACAACCTTACGCGTACAAACCGAAACCCCTAGACTAACCATACCGGTACAAGCATCTCTATTGATTGTGTCTATGCGTTTTGTAATACCAGTACATTATAGTCCCATTGTTTGATGTTAAAGGGATAAAATAAAGGAGTTGTAGGAAAAGTTCTGAAGGTTGTGTAATCAGGGTAGAACAAGAAGTACGGATTCAAACTGGAAAAACGTAGATTTAAAAAGGAAATAGGGATACACTGGTTGACAAATAGGGTGGTAAATGATTGGAATGGACTAAAACGTCAGATGGTCAGTGCGGAGTCAATAGGGAGCTTTAATAGGAGGCTAGATAAATTCATGGATGGGGATGAAAGGTGGATATAGGTAGTGTTAAGTAACAGGAACTACCACGTGTAGGTCTCGCGGCCTCTTGTAGCTTCCTTATTTTCTTATGTTCTTATGTTTCTGATGTTCTTATGATGGTTTGCGTGGGGGGGGGGGGAAGCAATCCCGGGTTCCGATCTTCCCCGTGGCTGGTCCACTGCGGGAAGTTACTGTCAAGGAACTGATAATGAATTAGGATGGATATCAGGATCGAAAACTAATAAAAATGTCATAGCATCCCAGGTGAAATAAACAAGTGAAGAGTTGACTAGTTATTTTTACGAAGGAGAAGCAGTTGAAGAGGACCTAGGAAGCGATACTAAGCGTCGTATAATACGTGTACATCGTAAATACGTATAATATGTAACAAATAAAGTTATTTAATTATCAACTTTCTTTATAATTCATATACAATATTCAGTTCATAAAATCTACCGTCAATAACACTATAGTCGCCAGTCACTCGTCACTGCACTAATGTCGCCAGGAGCCAAATTTTACGAATTTTCGCATCCCTAGAGACTTATATGTGCCACTCAAGACATGTAGTGTGATATACATAATATAAACTACTGTGCATGCCTCTTCAGTGGCACATACAAAGTCTGTAGGGATGCTAAAATTCGTAATATATGGCGCCTGGCGACATTAGTGCAGTGGCGAGTGACTGGCGAATATAGTGTTATTGACGGTATAGGCTAGCGAGCTATGTAAGAAAATGTTCAGGTGCATTGATTTAATTGCTAAGCTTAAATATTACGTATGCAATAAATGCTTCAACTATTAGGCAGCAACCATGAAATCTTATACCTCATACTTTACCTCCCGCCTCCCCCCCACCCCCAACACCCTCTCCCCCCCTCCCCCCTTCCCCCAACACCCAACCCTGACACTGCCTGAATAAACTGAGTATCTTTGGTGGCTTTTTAATACCTTTTTTTAGCTACATAATAATGAACGATGCTACATGTGTAATGGTCAACATTTTCAGCTATTGCCTATTCGATGTTTTTGCTGCCACAAGTGTCTACGATATGTTATTATTGTTCTCAAGTGTTGGCGATCCGAGGCGAGGCTGCTGTGCGCGCTGCCTGACCTTGCACAAGATAATCATGATTGCACGAATAACGCAAAAATCCATGTTCTCCAGCGCTTTATTCTAATTGAAAAAGTGCGATGGGAGCAAAACATAAATGCCGTTTCTAGCCTTTTGGGGCCCTATGCGAAATGTTGTTTGGTGGGGGGCCTATTTTGTAAAACTATGGTGGGGGATTCCAAACTCTCTAAGGTGGTCCGGGGGCACGCCTTTAATACATCTATCTGGTGCACTTTAAGAGAAAAAGAGACTAGATTCTAAAAAAAAAGCAAATAATGGCAGCTTGGGGGCCTCTTGGTGGCTTCGGGGGCCCTGTGCAACCACGTAGTTCGCATATAGTAAGAAACGGCCCTGCACAATCGATTTTTTTTAAATTTGTAGAACCTATGCTCGTCCTACAAAATTTTTAGGAAATCGGTTGAGATAGGCGATGTGCCATTATTGTGGAGGAAAGGAAATGTTGTTCCCATATTTAAGAAGGGAGACAGAGGACTAAAGTCAAATTATCGACCCGTAAGTCTAACATCAGTGGTGGGTAAATTATTGGAATCTATTATTGCAAAAAACATTAGAGAGCACTTAGATAAACATAGTTTGATCAATGATTCACAACATGGATTCATCAAGGGTAGGTCATGTCTCACCAATTTATTGAGTTTTTATAGGAAAGTTTATGAGACGGCAGATAATGATAAGGATTATGATATAATATATCTGGACTTTAGTAAGGCATTTGACAAAGTACCACACAAGCGACTCTTAAATAAGGTTAGGGCTCATGGTATAGATGGGAAGGTTCCTCATTGGATCAGAGCTTGGCTAAGTAATAGGCAACAAAGGGTTACAATTAATGGTTCCAAATCTGAATGGGGACTGGTGACAAGTGGAGTTCCACAAGGGTCTGTTTTGGGCCCATTACTATTTTTGATTTACATCAACGACTTGGATAGTGGGATTAGCAGTGATATCAGCAAGTTTGCTGATGATACTAAGTTAGGTAGGGTTATTGGATCACAGTCTGACGTAAACATATTGCAGGGAGACTTAGATCAACTTAACGAGTGGGCAGTCAGATGGCAGATGGAATTTAATATTGATAAATGTAGCGTTATGAATGTTGGTAGAAAAAACCCTGGTAATAGATACACCATAAGCAATGTATCGCTGAAAAGATCAGAAGGTGAAAAAGATCTTGGAGTGAGGGTGAGCCCAGACCTCCGACCTAGGAAACAATGTATTGAGGCCAGAAATAGAGCTAATAGAGTATTAGGATTCATTACCAGAAGTGTTAAAAGTAGAAGTGCGGAAGTTATTCTAAAGGTTTATCTGGCTCTAGTCAGGCCTCACCTAGACTATGCAGTTCAGTTTTGGTCTCCATATTACAGGATGGATATAGTGTTGTTAGAAAAAGTGCAGAGAAGGATGACCAAAATGATACAAGGGATGCGTAACTTTAGTTATGAGAGGAGATTGAAGTTATTAAAATTACACTCACTCGAGAGACGCAGAGTAAGGGGCGATCTGATAGAAGTTTTTAAGTGGATAAAGGGATTTAATAAAGGAGAGGTAGGAAAAGTTCTTACGACTTTTAACCAGGGTAGAACAAGAAGTAACGGATTCAAGCTGGAAAAGCGTAGATTTAGAAAGGAAATAGGGAAAAACTGGTTCACAAATAGGGTGGTGAATGAATGGAATGGTCTCAGTAGACAGGTAGTTAGTGCGGAGTCATTGGGGAGCTTTAAAGGGGAGCTGGATAGGTTCATGGATGGGGATGAAAGGTGGATGTAGGTAGTGTTAGGTGACAGGAACTACCACGTGTAGGCCTCGCGGCCTCTTGTAGCTTCCTTATTTTCTTATGTTCTTATGTACTTTGTTGTATAACATGCATGTTCTTAATAAATATATCGATTTATATTCATGATCTCGGTGTAGCATAACCATACAAACCGAACATACTAAAAAGGGATAATTACACGATATTGCATAAAGTTTCTAATGATTTATACATACTTTTCGTCCCCTTGCCTCCTCTCATACACGTTCTGCGTACACCAAAACACTCTTACCTATGAACCATATTCCATATTCATCACTGAACCACAGGAGACGATTCCATATTCACCACTAAACCACCAGAGACGATTCCATATTCATCACTAAACCACCAGAGATGATTCCATATTCATCACTAAACCACCAGAGACGATTCCATATTCATCACTAAACCACAGGAGACGATTCCATATTCATCAATAAACCACAGGAGACGATTCCATATTCATCACTACACCACAGGAGACGATTCCATATTAATCACTAAACCACAGGAGACGATTCCATATTCATCACTAAACCACAGGAGACGATTCCATATTCATCACTAAACCACAGGAGACGATTCTATATTCATCACTAAACCACAGGAGACGATTCCATATTCATCACTAAACCACAGGAGACGATTCCATATTCATCACTAAACCATAGGAGACGATTCCATATTCATCACTAAACCATAGGAGACGATTCCATATTCATCACTAAACCACAGGAGACGATTCCATATTCATCACTACACCATAGGAGACGATTCCATATTCATCACTAAACCACAGGAGACGATTCCATATTCATCACTAAACCACAGGAGACGATTCCATATTCATCACTAAACCATAGGAGACGATTCCATATTCATCACTAAACCATAGGAGACGATTCCATATTCATCACTAAACCACAGGAGACGATTCCATATTCATCACTAAACCATAGGAGACGATTCCATATTCATCACTACACCATAAGAGACTAGAGTATAATATCCAAATAAGTTTCTGGGACTAATAAATTATAATTGCAAACGGTCGGCAAACTATACAAGATTGCATGAAAGTCTCCGGACAAAATGAACTACATTTCGCTAACCTCCTTAGATTTCAAGGACACCGATTTCACCCCAAAATGAACCCGATGACAGGTTCTATAGATAACAACATTTTTTTTTCCAATAGGACCATCCATGACAAAAAAAAAAAAATCCCAATAGTACCATCCATGACAAGAATAATAAAAAAATCCCAATATAACCATCCATGACAAAAAAACAAAAAAACTAATAGGACCATCCATGACAGAAAAAAAAATCCCAATAGGACCATTCATGACACACAAAAAAAAAAAGGACCATCCATGACAAAGAAAAAAAATCCCAATAGGACCATCCATGAAAAAAAAAAAAAAAATCACAATGGGACCATCCATGACAAAAAAAAAAATCCCAATATGACAAAAAAAAAAAAAAAAAAATATCGCCCTACACTATAGTCTATTCACTTAAGCTGGATTTGTGGGAGCTGCTCGATGCCTACCCGAGTTTGTAAGGACGTCGCTGATTGGCTGATAGACTCGGGCTGGGTGGTGGTGGTGGTGGTACCTTGCCTCGCCGCTACCAAAACCCTTGCGTTGCCTCAGAAAAATATTCTTATTTCTTTGCTTAACTCACCTCTTACACAAGATATGCCTATTTTGTTTGTATCAGTGAATCAGTCAGTGATTGGTCAACAATAACACGCTATTCGTAACTCAATAGGGTAAAAAATAAAGTCATGACTGAGTATCACAGGAGTAGGCGGATTTTCAGGTTTCAGTGCGTTGAAATGTTGTACTCCTACCCGATATTACCAACCTACCAGATGATATTTAGGTTAAACTGAGCCTACTATCGTGCTCAAGATACATTGCTGCATATCTTGAGCATAATTTTCAGTAAGACTACACCAATATTAAGATAATTGAAGGAAAGTAAAACGATGTATAAACATTTTGACTTGCTTTTTTTGCTTCAACTCGCTGTAACTCCATCAGTTTTGCTCGCATTACATTTTGAATCGCTGTTTCAAAATCCTCACAATTTTCCGATTCTTAAGGTATGTAGCACGTACCAATAAGGAAAACATTATGTGGTCAAAGTGTTTAATAAAGTAAAACTACTGAAACTGGCGCCGTGACTGGTGAGCCTCTGATAGCACTCCCCAGAACTCATCTCTCATGTAGGAAGCAATGCTCACCAGTCACGGCGCCAGTTTCTGTAGTTTTACAATATTAACCATTTTGACCGCATAATGTTTCCCTTATTGGTACGTGCTACACACCTTAAGAATCGGAAAATTGTGAGGGTTTTGAAACCGATTCAAAATTTAATGCGAGCAAAACTGATGGAGTTATAGCGAGTTGAAGCAAAAAAAGCAAGACAAAATGTTTATACACCGTTTTACTTTCCTTCAATTTTCTTAATATTGGTGTAGTCTTACTGAAATTCTTTTATGCTCAAGATATGCAGCAATGTATCCTAAACACGATAGTAGGCTCAGTTTAACCTAAATATTATCTGGTAGCTTGGTAGTATCGGGTAGGAGTACAACATTTCAATGCACTGAAACCTGAAAATCCGCCTACTCCTGTGATACTCAAGTCATGACTTTATTTTTTACCCTATTGAGTTACGAATAGCGTGTTATTGTTGACCAATCACTGACTGATTCACTGATACAAACAAAATAGGCATATCTTGTGTAAGAGGTGAGTTAAGCAAAGAAATATGAATATTTTTCTGAGGCAACGCAAGGGTTTTGGTAACGGCAAGGCAAGGTACCACCACCACCACCACCACCCAGCCCGAGTCTATCAGCCAATCAGCGACGTCCTTAAAAACTCGGGTAGGCATCGAGTAGCTCCCAGCCCAGGAATCCACCTTAAGTGAATAGACTATAGTACACCAGAGTGACATGAGGAGGAAAAGGCTTTTGGTTTATCCTGACATCGACACTTTTCACGCCTTGTTTACCCAAATATTCTACAAAACAAATCAGTAAGTGATACAGTCAACATAAAGCATAAGGTTGAAACGACAAATTAGAAGATTTACACACAAAAAACAGAATCAATCAGTGAGATACAGAAACAGCACATTATTCACGGAGGCTTGCTGGAAAGTGAGCAAAATAACAAGATTATCTCCGCTCACAACTTCTTATAGCTTTCATTGTCTCAGTATGTCAAATGTCAAATTTTTCTAACTTTCATTGTATCAGTATGTCAAATGTCAACTTTATCTAACTTCAATTGTCTCAGTATGTCAAATGTCAACTTCTTATAACTTTAATTGTCTCAGTATGTCAATTGTCAACTTTTTCTAACTTTCATTGTCTCAGTATGTCAATTGTCAACTTTTTCTAACTTTAATTGTGTACTAAACTTTCTTATTTGGACAGGAACAAAGCCCGTATCAGCTGCTACGCCGCCTCCCCCCCCTTGCACTTTAGAACAGCTGATCGGCCAAACAGCTGTAAACACTCACTCATGCGTAAAAACAGTGATCATTTATCGTTTTTTCAGGTGTTGGCAGTTTTACGTACTTTCGCCTCTCCTCGTAACTAAGATCTTTCATATCGGGCACCATCTTAGTTGCTATTCCTTGTACTTTTTATAATTTGTTAATATTTGTTCTATTGTGAGAGGACTATAAAATGTATGTATATCCGAGATATACAATGTATGTATATATATATATACAATATATAATGTATGAGTATCATAACAAGCCACAATCAAACTTTGCCCTAAAATTATATCAATTCCTATTAGTCACAAAACTAAAGGGGAAATAAGTAAAAAAATCCTAGACTGAGAAGCTACTCTTAAGTTTCTCAACATTCCATATGCATGATAGAATAGTATACTCCATAGACCACTACATCTCTGGACTGTTTACGCGCCAGTGTTTTGAAATCGCCAGGCTGCATAGGGGCCCCACTGGTGGGGGGATAGAAGGCTGGTGTTAGGAGTGGTGTGGAAGTGGGAGTTGTAATGGGTTGTGGTGGAGTGTGGTTGTGCATGTGGTAGGGAGTGATAGTTAAGGTGGCATGTGTTGTGAGTGGGTTGTGAGGTGTTTAAAGTGGGTTGTGAGTTGTTATGAGGTGTTGTTAGAGAGTTATAAGATATTACTAATAATTATGAGGTGTTGTTAGTGGGTTGTGAGTGGGTTGTGAAGGAGTTGTGAGTGGGTTATGAGGCGTTGTTAGAGTTATAAGATATTATTAATAATTATGAGGTGTTGTTAGTGGGATGTGAGTGGGTTATGAGTTGTTGTGAAGGGTTATGAGTGGGCTATATATTTTATGAGTGGTTATGATGTGTTGTGAGTGGGTTATGAGTAGTTATGATTTGTTGTGAGTGGGTTATGAGGTGTTGTGAATGGGTTATGAGGTGTTATGAGTTATTAATGAGTAGGTTATTAGGTGTTGTGACTAGTGAGTGGGTTGTGAGGTGAGTGAAATCCGAGACGCATCATAAGCTTCACCTCATATGGTTTTAATCACCTCACACACACACACACACACACACACACACACACACACACACACACACACACACACACACACACACACACACACACACACACACACACACACACACACACACACACACACACACACACACACACACACACACACACACACACACACACACACGTAACATTCACCACAACTGTTACATAACCTAAAATTACGTGCCCAGTTTCGCGAAGCCACGAAATTTAACCTCGGCCACTAACCCTCCTCCCACAACCCCCCCCCCACAACTCCTCCTCCAACTCACCGTAACCTCATTTCACACCCTTTCAACCCCCTACACTCATCTCCACTAACCTCAACATCTCCATAACAGCCTCTTCTTTACTTCCGATATACTCCTATCATCTCCACTCATCTCCTATAGTTTCTTCTTTCACTCCTATGTAAACTACGTCACTATCAGCGACTTTCTATAAGGAACTGAAAACCTACGAAAATTCGCTTCGATATCCTTCCTGGTTACCGAGTGAACAGTGAAGGTGAAAACAGGCGCTCCGACTTTGGGGCCCTTGTGCAACAGGCCAATATTCCGTGCGCAGTCCAGATTTACAGTGGTCTATGTACGTATACTCGTATTCATATGTTTCTCCGGTGATAGGTTATACCAAAATTAATAGACACTATTTAAAAAGTCTCTTGTTAATGTTTTTATTTGTTAATTTATTTTTGTTTATTGTTAGTTATCGTTATTTTAAAAGTCTATTGATCTTGGGTTATACTGGGTCATTATTCCTGCGTCTCTCTCTTTGGTTTTCCTTGTAATCATAGCATTTCCCAGCCTGTAGGTAAAATCAGGTCTCTTTCAACTTCTCCCCTTTATACATGTTAATTACTTAAACTAAAGTCCATTTCCCATCTTTTACCCCATTCATATTTTTTGTTTAACTAGTAAAATCGCTCAGCAATCTTTTCGGAATCCTCGTAGACTCTGATCTTCCCCATCAAGAGCGGAGCATCAAGACGGAACCTGAACTCCAATGGTTAACCCACTCTGGGACTCTTTTGTATTGTGCTTTACGGGGACCGGCAATACATTATCTTTGTGTAATGTTTTTTCTACTGAATCCACTTCTAAGACTAATTCTGATACTACTTCTAATCCCTTGTAGCATAAAATTATAAAGATGAGAAACAAATACGGTTACATGTCATTTGGTACTAAAGCGATTGGTACTGAGGTCAAGTGATCATCAGTTCACTTCGTCCACGCGCCATATGGGACACAGGTTAATTTGGCCTCAAACCGTCTAGGCCTCAAACCGTCTAGGCCACGAGTCAATTGGGACCCAACTCAAAATGGCCACAGAGTCAGATAGGACCCAAAACCGGGGAGGGAGAGAGAGAGAGTTTCTCTCTTTTTGTTAATTTATCATTATTATTATTATTGTTGTTGCTGTTATTATTGTCATTATTGTTTTTAATATCGTTATCAACATTATAACTATTATAACTGCTTCACCTGAAGAAAAACACATACACACACACACACACACATTAAAATTTCATGTCTGTGTGTGTGTGTGTTGTGTGTGTGTCTGTGTGTGTCTGTATCTGTGTGTGTGTGTGTGTGTGCGTGTGTGTGCGTGTGTGTGTGCGTGTGTGTGTGTGTGTGTGCGTGTGTGTGTGTGTATGTGTGTGTGCGTGCGTGTGTGTGTGTATGAGTGTGCGTGGATGTGTGAGTTCGTGTGTGTGTGTGTGTGTGTGTGTGTGTGTGTGTGTGTGTGTGGTGTGTGTGTGTGTGGTTGTGTGTGTGTGTGTGTCCCTCTGTCCTCGTCTCCAGGAGCTGTCCTGACCTCTCTCTCTCTCTCTCCTCTTCTCTCTCTCTCTCTCCTCTCTCTCTCTCTCTCTCTCTCTCCTCTCCTCTCTCTTCTCTCTCTCTCTCTCTCCTCTCTCTCTCTCTCTCTCTCTCTCTCTCTCTCTCTCTCTCTGTCTCTCTCTCTCTCTCTCTCTCTCTCTCTCCCCTCTCTCTGTCTCTCTCTTCTCTCTCTCTCTCTCTCTCTCTCTCTCCCCTCTCTCTCTCTCCTCTCTCTCTCTCTCTCTCTCTCTCTCTCTCTCTCTCCTCTCTCTCTCTCTCTCTCTCTCTCTCTCTCTCTCTCTCTCTCTCTCTCTCTCCCCATATAATGTTATTCGCAGATTATAATTATCTGTGGGGAAAAGATGCAGCTATGACATTATACGGTGTTTGAATGAGAGAAAGAGAAAAAAAACTTAGGTGTTTCAAAGAGGGTAGATGAGTATATAGTGATAATGATGTTGATAATAATAAAAGGTAATAAGGAAAATTGTGATGATAATAATAATGACAGTAATGATAATAATAGTAATAAAAATAATAATAATAATAATAATAATAATTGTAATATAATAATAATAATAATAATAATATTAGTAGCAGTAGTAGTAATATTATTATTACCAATAATAATATCAAGAACAATGATGATAATAGTGATGATGATGACCATTACTTATACTATTACTACCACCACTACTAAAAGATTGTAATAATATCATAATAAGAATAAGAATCATTACTATTATTGTTATTATTATTGTTATTATTATTATTATTAATATTATTATTATTATTATTATTATTACTATTATTGTTAGTGTTATTTCATTATCATGATAATAATTTATCATTATGATAAGAATATCAAAATTTGAATAAACAACAACAATAATCATAATAACAAAAATTATCACAATGATAGTAATCGTGAAAATATTGACAATAAAGAAGTGATGATAATCATCATCATCATTGGGGGCATACGCCGGGGGGCGCGTCGCCTCGCCCACCCTACGACGCCACTCCCGGGGGTCACCACGCGCGAGTTCCCATGCAGGCTCCTTTCCCATACCAAGCAGCTCTCGACAAGAAACATCAACTTGCCCCAGCCACGAGCCTTGTGGGCGCCCCCTTGGCCTCCTCCACGCCGGATTGTCTCTTACGATACAACCCGATGGGAAGGATGGGTTTTTCAGGGTAGCGTGCCACATGCCCATATAGCCGAAGTTGGCGCTGACGGACTATGCAGGTAATAGGCCTCGATTCAGTCTCACGGTGCAATCGCTGATTTGACACGTAATCATCCCAGCGATACCCCATGATTCTGCGAAGACACTTATTACCAAAGGCATTGATTCGTCTCTTCAAGTCACTATTTAGTGTCCATGTCTCACAACCATAGAGTAAGACAGGGATCACAAGCGACTTGAAGATCCGGATCTTTGTCCTCCTCCACAGGTACCGACAACGCCAAATACTCCCGCTGAGCGAGTCCATAACACCGTGGGCTATGCCAATCCGCCGTAAGACTTCTTGACGTGACCCGCCGTCATATGGACTGCGCTACCAAGGTATGTAAAACTTTCCAAGATCTAAATGTCCTCGCCACACGCATGAACAGACTGTACTGCTTCATCTAGTAAGTCTCCAATACCTGGACCTTGGTCTTGAGCCAGGAGACCTCAAGCCCCAAAGGCTTTGCCTCCTCGTGCAGCGCCTCGAGAGCCATCACCAGGACCTCCAGCGACTCAGCAAAGATTACTGCATCATCGGCAAAAACAAGATCAGTGATCTTGGTGTTGCCGATGGATGCTCCACAATCACTTTGATCTACAACCTTGTCCAATACCCAGTCCATACAAGCGTTGAAAGTGATGGGGAAAAGGACGCACCCTTGCCTCACTCCTGTATTCACAGGAAAGAAGCTGGATACACCTGCCCCACACTTCACAGCACTCTCAGTCCCAGAATACAGATCAGTTATCAAACCAATAGTCCTTGCAGGAATCCCTCGAAGTCGCAGAAGATCCAGAGTGACTCACGATGCACTGAGTCCAAACGCCTTCTTGAGATCAACATAGGCTGCAAGCATCCCCTGTCGAAACTCACGTCGGCGTTCCACCAGGACACGAAGCGCTAGGATACGGTCCGTTGTTGACTTACCAGGCGTGAACCCAGACTGCTGAGGTCTCTGATGCTTCACCAGATGACTTCGAATTCGTGTCAGCAATAGATGGGCAAGCACCTTGCCTGGTACGCTGAGCAGTGTAATACCGCGGTAATTGTTGCAGTCCTGACGGTCCCCTTTCCCTTTCCAGATAGGGACGACCAGCCCCCTTTTCCAGTCAGGAGGAATGGTACCTGATTGCCACACGGCAGTCAGGACAGCATGCAACCCGCTGATCATGGCCTCACCCCCAGCTTTGAGGAGCTCCGCACTGATATTACAAACACCAGCTGCCTTTCCACCCTTCAACTTTGCTACAGCCTCTCTGACTTCGTCAAGAGAGGGTGCGGTTTCGTCAATGGGAGGATCGGCATCCACTGCCTGTAACCCAGTGGTGTGAAGCTGCTCAGTTGGGAGGGTCCACCGTGAACAACTGCCCAAAGTACTCAGCCAACGAGCCATCTGCCCATCCATTTTCCGACACGAGGCGCCCATCTGCTGTTCGAATAGCACTCGCCCGAGAAGGAGACTTGGAACGGAGCTTCTTCAGGGCTCGGTAGGCGGGTCGGAGGTCATTAGCGTTCAAATGACCCTCGACATCCTCAGCGAGACTCCTGACATACCTCTCCTTGTCTCTCCTCAGGAGGGTTCTAGTCCGGCGTGACAGAGCCCTGTGCTGGTCCCGGTTCCCAGCCAGCCTGGCAGCGCGACTCTCCTCGATTTTCTCCAGCGTCTCCGTAGAGACAACCACGCCTTGACCTCGGGCGCTCCCCAATACACTCCTTGGCAGACTGTAGAGTTTCACGTTTGAAGGTATCCCACAGTCCTACAGGATCCCCGAGAGCACCGAGCACATCAAACCGATTTGAGACTGCCACCGCATACTCATGAGCACATGTCAAGTCCTTCAGTTTCTCAAGATGAAACACAGTATGGTTACCTCTTGAGATTCTTCTGGACTTGACATGAAGCTTAATGTAGCAACAACAAGTCTGTGATCTATTCCAAAGAACTCAGCACTCCGTAAACCCTGCAGTTCTGGAGGATCCTCCAACGAGTACTAACGAGGATGTGGTCGATCTCCTTAGCTACCCCTCCGGCATTACTATACCATGTCCAGCGGTGCAGTTTTTGGTCTCTGATACCAAGAACCTGCAATTCTCAACCTTCTGGACCTTGCAAAGTTCAGAGCAGAGAACTGTTGGTGTTTCTGGTACCGGAGCCATGGGGACCAACACACAACTCGTAGCCATCTCTCACAGTGCCAGTAGTAGCATTGAGTCCCAAGACATGAGTGTGTCCCGAGGAGGACACTGGCCTAATACAGAGTCGAGTTTGGCGTAGAACATCTCCTTCTCTTCAGTTTTACGCATCTCGGTAGGAGCGTACACTACAACAAGAGACATGAAACCCAGAGTGTGTTTCATCCTCACCCGCATTATACGTCTCATCAACCGGATAACCTCAACAACTGATGGCTGCAAGTTTGCTGGAGATGCCTATAGCTACTCCCCGTACACGGTGACCATTGCTCATGCCGGACCAGTAGTAGGTGTAACCCCACTGCTTTGTCTCGCCACTGCCAGGCCTCCTCGTCTCAGAGAGTCCCACTATATCCACCCTCAGCCTACTGAGCTCGCCCGATAGGAGAGGTAGTCGATGCTCGTCTGAGAGGCTCAGAACGTTCCACGAGCCCACACGAAGAACCCTCCGCAGGTTGATCCCAGGAGTGATTCGACGGGCAGGCGCCGCCTCTGCACCGCCCCGGCCACCCCCATAAGAAAAAGTTGGGCTAGGGGGCCCTACCACTTGATTTAGAGTGCGGGATTCCCGAGGGCTTTGCCCCGCACTCGTC
>JACEEZ010014064.1:32500-56569 GCA_016584305.1 Chionoecetes opilio
ATCTCAATGAACTAATTTTTTTGCGCCCCATATTTTTAAACCTTAACCCCTTTTACAAAGAGAATAAAAAAACTAGGGGGAATCCCCCGAGGTCGTTTGGCGGGCACCCCAACCCGGACTAGCTTGGAAGCCTCCGCCCCCTCCCCCTCACGCTATCGGGAACGTGCATGAGAGGGGCCCAAAACAGGCCGTAAAAAAGAAGTAGGGGAAAGGGGCCCTTTTGGGAAAGCGGGGGAAGGGGGGAGAGGTGGTCGTTTTTAAAAGCCCAGGGGCCCCCCAAAGGCGGGTGGGGCGGGTTTGGGGGGCGGGGCCCCTCCGCTCCCCTGGGTGAGCTTTTTTGGTGCAGCAAAACAAAAGGTTGTTTTGGTGGGGATTTGTGGGGGTTTGTGAGGGCCCCCCCTTTTGTTTTTCAGTTTTATGATTGTGAGGGTTTGCTGGGAAAGCTCAAAAAGGTAAAAAGTGAAAATCCTGGGACAAAGGGATTTTTCATGGGGCCTTTTATGGCTTGTTTTTGAAGCGGGCCCAAAATCTTATGTTTGCCTTTTAAAAGGTTTTGGAAGTCTCGGTTTACGCACACCCCTCGGTAGTTGCTTTTTTGCGGGACGGGTCTGGGAAGGGGCTGTGTTTTCGTGGGGGTTAAGGGAAGGGGACATCGCGGGGTTTAATCTTTACCGAAAGTTTTCCCAAATAAAGTCCAACGGTTTTGAATTCGTTCGTGCTGGTATTTTCATAATGTTTTTTTTAAATTGCCCTTTATGCACACAAAGGGAAAAAAAAGGGTTGCAAACGTTGCATTTTTTAAGGAGGGCCAAAATTTGCACCCTTAAGGGGGCAAAAGCCCCACCCCTAAGGGGGGGTTGCCCCTTTTTTAAAAGGGGTTTTGCAACAAATGCACCCCTTAGGGGGTGCAACTTTCCCTTCTTAAAGGTGAAAAATAGGGGACACATTTTGCCCCTTTTTAAAGGTGAAAATTTTGCCCCTTTTTTTTTGGGGTGCGTGACTACAATTTTTTTTTTTTTTCCCCTTAGGTTTGGGGGGGCACACGGGAAAGCTTTTTCGGCAGGGGTTTTCCCCGGGGGTTCCTGCTGGAAAATGGGCCCCACCACCAAACCCCCCCGTCGCGGGATCAAACTCCTGGGCCCTGGTTTTGGTCGGCCAAAAAATCATTTGCCGTCATGGCCCCCCGGGGTGGCGGCTTTTGGGCTGGGCAGGGGGCGGGTGGGGGATGGGGCGCCTTTTGAAACCCCCTTTCCCTTGGGGGGTTGTCCCCCCCTTTGCCCCCTTTTGGGGGGCCCTCTTCTTTTTTCTTTTCACGTTTTGTGGCAGGTAAAAGTTGGGGGTCCAACTATAGGGCCCCCGGGGGTACAGTAAACCGCAGGGGACCCGGGGTTTGGTTTTTAAAAAAAGGGGGGAAATAAATTTGTTTTGTATGTTGTGTTTGTCCCCTTTGAAGGGATGCCCTCCGAAAGGGGTAAGTCTGTTTAAGGCATGATTGGGTTTTTTCCCCCCGGGGGTGCCTGCAAACACTCTCCTGCGCCATCGTGCCCTACACTTCCACGCGACCCCGGGCTTCGTTTAACCCCCAACCCCGTAGCATTGGGAAAACCTCAGTAAACTTTTCTGTTGGTGCCGCTTTTGGTCACTTTACCTAAAACGCCGAGTCCCGGGTTTTCCGGGGCCCCACCCAAAACCCCGGGGGGGTTGTGCCCCCAACCCCACCCCGGGGCAGGGGGGTTCTACCACCCCAGGCAGGGGGGGCACTAAAAAAAAACCAGGGAAAAAACCCCCCCCGGTTTTCCCAACATAGAAAAGGGCCCCTGCAACACCCAAACCACCTAAAAGGGCCCCCCACCCCTTTTTTTTTTTCCCGGGCCCTATAGTAAAAACGCCCCAAAAAAGGAAAAACTTTTTTTCTCTTTAAAGGGGTTCCGAGGGGGGTCCACCCAATCATTAGGGGCTTATGGTGTGTTTTTTCCCAGGTTTTAAAATTTGGGGCCAGCTTTTTTTCCCCCTTCCCCTTTCAGGCCACGGGCTCACTTCGGGGAAAGACCCCCACGGGCCTCACCGGGGGGGCCGGGTTAAAACCTGGCCCCGAAAGGGGTTTCGTCTATGGGTGGGTTTTTTAAACACACCTCCCGGAAAAGGGAGGCCTTCCCCATCCCCCTGCGCGGGTTTGGGTTTTCTTTTCCCTTTGTCTTTTATCTTTAGGAAAAGGGTTTAAAACCTTTTAATTGCCCCAACCCCCAAAACCCCACTAAATTCCTGTACAGTCAATCAATCCATTATGCAGGTGCCAAAAAAATTGGACCATTTTCATGACCATATCAAAAGCCATTCTGTTTTTGGCCCCTTCCCCCCCAGTACGGTTCGGGGGAGCCCCCCGTGTTGTCCCTTTTCTTTCCCCAAAACCTTTCCCCTTGCGTGGACGTTTTTGGCCGTGGGCGGGCGGGGGCCCGGCCCATGGGGGGTTTTAGGGCCCAGGCCCAAATTTTGTTTCGTGTCGTCCCCCAATGTGTTTCCGGATCTTTGGACAAGTGGGCCGCCGCTGGGGCGCCCATGCTGTTTTTATGATCAGCGTGGCGGAGCCCCATGGGCCCTATTAATAAATGGGCCCCGCCCACGGGTTTAAAGGGTTGCCGTCCCAAAAGAGGGCGACGAAATTTTTTTTTTTTTTTTTTTTTTTTTTTACATCAAAAAGGGAAAAGGGCCCAAGGGCACAACCAAAAGGGTTAAACGAAAAGCCGTTTTAGTTGCCCAGTCCCTAAAAAAGGAAAGAAGAAGATAAAAAAAATTAAAAAAGAGGGGGGGAAGCCAAATTTTTTTTTGGGGAAAGGGTGTCTTGTTACTCTTTTTTGGGAAAAGTTTAAGCATGGAAAGGGGGGGAAAAAAATAGAAAACGGGAAGAGAGATTAAAGAGTTTACCGTGAAAGGGTTTGAAAAAAAAGGTTTAAAGAATTGTTTAAAACTCTTGCTTTTGGGAAGAGGGAAACAAAAAGGGGGGAAAAGGATATTGGGAAAAAGGAAAGTCTTTGCAGCGAGGGCCGGGGGAAAGGGGGGGGGAAGGCAGGCGGGTAGAAATTTCAGAAGACCCGGGTAAGAATGGAAAGAAAAAAACCCCGGTGAAAAAAAAGAGAAAAAAGGGAGATTAAGGGGGCAACATTGCGGCGGGGGGGTTTTTTTTAAAGATTAAAAGACAGTCAGCAAAAGGAGGGGAGTTATGGGGACGAAAAGCTTTGATTTCAACCCTGTTTTGGAGAGCTGTTAGGGAGTGGAATCCCCCCAAACATGGAAAACCCCCTCCTTTACATGGGCGGTTTAAGGCCCCTGTGGGGAGGGGCAAGCAATTGGGAGGGAAAAAAAAAAAGGGACGAAAGACGCCACGGGGAAACCTTGGGGCCCTTAACGCTTTTGACTTGCTAAAAAACTGTTCATGCCCCCCCCCTTGCCCGCCCCATTTTTTATAGCCACCCCCCCGTTTTGGGTTTTTGTGTCTGTACAGTGCCTTGTTTTTGAAACAGGCCCCCGGTTTGCGGGACCTGACGGGCAGCTACACCCTCAGTCTTTTAGTGCCCGCCGCCTTCATTTCCCTCCCTTAGTTTCCCTTTCCCCCTTTTGCACCTGCATCCCGCGCCCCCCCCCAAAATCATTTACCAACACCCCCAACGGGGAAACGTTTGGCTGCCCCAAACAAAAAACACAGAAAACCCTCTACGAAAAAATTTCCAGAAAAAAAAATCTTTTTCCGCCCACAGAACATCTGTTTTGTTTGGCCCACAAAATTTCTTCCTCCATTACAAAGGGATAAAACAGATGCCGGGGAAAAACAGAGGAATTCTCTCCCCTCTCTCTTCTTCCCCTCTCTCTCTCTCTCTTCTCTCTCTCTCTCTCCCCTTTCTCTTCTCTTCTTTCGACCCCTCCTTCTCTCTCTCTCTCTCTCTCTCTCGGGTTCTCTTTTCCTCTCTCCTCTTTCCCCCCTTTCTTCTCTCTTTTCTCTCTCTCCCTTTCTTCTCTCCCCTTTCCTCTCTCCTCCTCCTTTCTCCTCTCCCCTCCCTCTCTATCTCTCTTTCTCTCTTCTCTTCCTCTCTCTCTCTCTCTTCTCTCTTTTTCCCCTTTTGTAAGAAATGAAATGAGGTTTTTGGGCCTGTAAAGGATACATTTAAATAAAGCCCCAAACAACCCTTTTTCTAGCCCCAAAACCCTTTTAAAAATTTCCCTTTCTTTAATGAAAATAAAAACTCTACTGTTTTAATTTTTTCCATTTTTTTCCATTAGTCCCAAAAAGTATGATTTGGGAAAAGGTTTTTGCTCGAGTAAAAATTTTCCCCCTCCCGTACAGGTTTAATTTTTTCTCTTTTAATTAAAAACCTCAATTTAAATTTCCCCGGGTTTTTTTTCCCGTTTTTCCAAAATTTTCTTTTTTGTCATTAAATGAAGGAGTAAAATGTTTAGAGGCCCATGTTAGGGGAAAGGGGGTTCCCCAAAAAAGGGCCCCCGGGCCCGGAAATCAAACCCCGGGCCCTTCCGTATGGGGGGGCCGGCTTGTTCCCCGGCCCAAAACGGGAAACTTCAGTGGAAACCCCCAAAAAGGAAAATTAAAAGAGCAAGTTTTGGGGTCCCTTTTCATCCTAAGGGAACAAAAATAAAATTCGTTTTTAAAATTTTTTGAGGCCCCAAAACTTTAATTTTCAGGTTTTTTGGGGCCCCCCATTTAGACCCCCCTTTTAATAAATAAAAACAATTTTTTATTTAGGGAAAACCTTTTTAGTACCCTTTTTTCGTTCAAAAAATTTTTGGGGTATTTTCATTTACCTTTCTTTGGGGTTTTAGGCTAACAACAGACGATTTTTTATAAAAAGAAAAAGGGGGAAGATCGGGTATAAAGGGGGTTTTAACTTTATGAAATAGACCTTTAATGTTCGGCCCCTTTTCCCCTTTTTTTTTCCATTAAATAAATAAAGTCACCCTTTAAAATTTTCCTTTCCAATATAATTTTTTGACCTCAGTAGAAAAAAGTAATATAATCTTTTATTTTTTAGTAGAATAATTAATATTTTAAATCTTTTATTACAGTAGAATAATTAATATAATTTTATTCCAAAATTTAAGAAAAATTTTAATATAATTTTTTAACCCCAGTAGAAAAATTTAATATAATTTTTTACCACAGTAAAAATAATTAAATTAATTTTTTAAACCCTCGGGAGAAAATTAATAAAATTTATTTTCCCCCCCAAGTAGAAAAATTTAATATAACCTTTTATCCTCATTTAGAAAAAAATTAAAGCCCTTGGAAATTAGGATTTTTTTACTTTTGGAAACCGGGGAAAAACCCAACCCCTTTTGAAGTGATTTTTTAAAAGAAATGAATACGAAAACAGAGGCAAATTTTGACCTGGGGGACGACCCTTGTGGGTGCTTCAGTTTCAGTCGAGACATCTTTCAGCCCCCTGGGGGGGGGAAGGAATGTCAAAACCCCCAATTCAGAAATTTACAAAAACCCAAATAATAATTTTACAGTTTTTCCTCTTATTTTTCCCGTCTACAACTTATTTTCCTTTTCAAATCTGGCCCCGGGCCCACTTTCCCCCCCTTTTTTGGAAATTAAACCCCCTTTGAGGCCTAAGGGAACCCGTAATTTTCATCGTAATTTGAGTACCATTGGGGCCCAGTTTTTAGTGAATAAAAAAAATTTTTTAGAATATGCCCTTTTTATTTCCCCCTTGTCCAGTGCCCATTAACTAATTTGGTATTTTTTAAGCCCACTTTTGAAAATTCTAGGGTTGAAAAAGACAATTTTATAACCCAAAGGAAAGATCGTTTTCCCAAAGGGGTTAAATCAAAAATTCCCCCAAAATTTCTAGTTTTTTCCCCGGTCAATGTTTACTCCCGGTAAGAAATGAAAAACTCTTGTTTTTTGAATTTGCCTTTTTTTTGCCATCTTTTGGGGATTAAAACGGGTTTATAGCATGGTAAAGGGCCATACCCTAATTCTCTTTTTTACCTTTCTGTAATATATTTTGGGTTTTTTTTTAAGCTTTCTGTCCCTATTTGCCCTTTCCACACTTTCTAGCCCCCTTGGGGTTTCAAGCAATCAAACTTTTACCATTTAAAAATCCTGGACAATATTCAACCTTTAAATTTTCCCAAAATGTTTTCAGTCAAGTATTTGTGCAGAAAGTTTAAAAACAAGCCAAACCCCTCAATAAAAAATTTTTTTTAGTCTAAAAAAAGAGTTTTAAAAGGGAAAACGCTCCCCACTGACGAAAAAAAAAACTATTAAATTTCACTTTTCTCATCCCTAATCTACTTTTAAAACCCTTTCCCCAACTATGCTAAAACCCCCATTTTATAGCAGGGAAAACCTTTTTAAACCCTTTTCCCCAATTAGCTTCCCGTATTAGCCCTTCACCCCCAGATTTTGTTTTGAAGCTATATCCCCAAACCGCCCGTTTTTATCAAAAAATTTACAAAAAATTTAGTTTTAATATACCAAGTTAAAACTAGTAGAAATGGTTTACTAAAACAGGTAAATCTAAAAAACCCTTTGGGTTTAAATATTCTTTTAAGAGGGGTCAAATGGTACCCAAAATTAGAAAGGAAAACGTTGGGGGCCCTAAAGGGGGTTAAAATCCTTTATTTTTAATTCCCTTTGATACAAAAATAACCCTTACTTTCCCAAAGCCACCCCCCCCTTTTCCCCCCTTTTCAAGCTCTCCTAAAGGATTTTATTTATAATTTCTCATAATTTGCTACCACTTAGTTTTTCCTTTTTTTAAAAAGTCACTTGAAAAAAATTACCCCAAACCCAAACCCTCTAATTAGTGGGAGTGGTTAGTTTATTCCCCCCCATTGTGAGGGAGGTATTTTTCCCTTTCCCCCATGGGGGGAGAGTGGGAAAATCTAAAAAAATATAAAAAAAATTAAAATTTGGAAATGGGTAAAAATTAAACCCGCCCTAAAAGGGAATTTGGGATACATTAAAAAGAATTATTACTTTCACCCCCAAACCCAATCCAAACAAACCCAAATTCCCTTGAATCTGTTTTTGACAATCATAAATTTCATGTGAAAAAAACTTTGCAACCTCATGAAACCCTTTTCTCTTTGGGGGTCCTTTGAGATTCGAGTAGGGGAGAAGTCTAGGTTAGGGGCCCTTCATTAAAAAGGGGAAAAAAAATTGGAGGGCCCCAGAAGAAAATTTTTTTAAAAAGGGGGGGGGGGGGGGAAAAACTCCCAATTAAATTTTCGTTTAACCCCTTGAGACCCCAGAACGAAATTTTCCATTGTAAAATTTTGGGGCCATCGGGGACGTTTTTAAAATTAATTAAAAAAATTTTTTATAGTTTAGAACTTTTTAAAGTACCCTTTGGGTCCACAGCTTTTTTGATATTTTTAGTTATTACGAATTTTATGGTTTTAAAGGGGGGCGTCAACGGGGCATTTTCCCGGGTCTAGTTTTTCCCCCACACTTTCACAAACTAACAATTTCCTGCCCGAAGCCCTAAACAACAAAACCACCTTTCGTCTGCACCCCCTTTTGTGGCCCCAAATCGCGTTCCCTGCGAGAAAACAAACATGGTTCCGACGCCACAGAAGCTATCGTGGTATAACAATTAAATAGTGTTTTCAATCGAGACGAGAGCAAAAAAAAATTTGAAGGTACTTTTCTTTGGCGGGTTTCGTCGAGAGGAAAAAAAGGTGTCCCCTATAATTTTGAAAGAGGGGATTTCTGGAGACATGAGAAGATAAAGGAAAAACTGGTTTTAGGCGGGGACAAGGACCAGTTCACAACAATTTACAAATAGAAAAACCCCTTCCTTGCAAAAAAAGGGGACACCAATGAGGAAAAGGCAGAAACTGCAGGAGAGCGCTGCACTCAGCTTGCAGGCACGGGTAGATTCTAAACTTTTTTCGTAAAACTCTTTTTATAAAATAGATTTGCAACAAAAGGGCGGGGTTTATAAGGGGCGGGTTTTCGGGGCCCGGTTTTTCAGAGCACCGCTATTTTTTTTTTTGGCCTACAAAGGTGTTTTTCAAGGAGAAAATTTTTTTGCCAACCCCCCCTAAAAAAAAAAAAAAAAAAAAAATTATACGGGGGGTTAAAGATTAGGTTGGGTTTTCATTAAAACCTAAAAGGTTGGTTAGGTTTCATTAAAACCTGTTGGGTTTAGTTAGTTTTCAAAAAAACCCCCCTAAAGGGTAATTTTGGGTTTTTATTTGGGTAAAATTCGGGTTTTTCCCCCTACTCTCCCCCCCCCCCAAACAAGCTTGGGGCCTGGGGAAGCGGGGTTTTTGGGGGGGGAGCAAATAAGCGTCGGAGACACGTAATTTTTGGAGTTTTTTTATACCCAGATCTAGGAAAATTTTTTTTCCCAAAGATCTAGGAAATTGCTTAACAAAATTAACCTAACCTAGCGGGGTGTTTAACCCACCGATAACCCCTAACCTAACCAAACAAAACCCAAAGCTAACCTCCAAATCTAACCTAAGCAAACCCAAAATCTAACCAAACCAAACCCAAATCTAACCTAACCTAACCAAATCAACCTTACCTACCCAAAATATAACCTACCCTAACCTAAAAAAATCTAACCTAACCCCTAGCGGGGGGTTGGGGGGGGTTTAAACACTTCGGTCATCATTATGTGACGATCGTCAGGTTCACACGCCCTGGATCAGAAGAAACCCCAAAAAATTTTCCCTAATCTAGGGTTTTAAAACCCCCCTAACTCAAAAACTTTTTGGCTGCAAAGGAATTATGTCCCCAGCCAAAAGTCCCGTTTTTCCCCCAGGCCCCCTGCTATTTGGGGTCAAAGGGAGATGTGGGCAAAAAATAAAATTTCCCTTTTATTTTTATTTATTTATTTTTTTATTTATTTATTAATTATTTTTTTTTTGGGGCAAAATAAAACTATCTCCATTAAAACACTCACCTGTTGTAGCCGAAAAAAAGTCTTTGTTCTGAAAACGCCAAAAACCTCGCCCTTTATTACCGAGGATGGTTAAAATTTACGTGCCAAAATAGGAAATTTAAAGTACTTATTACTTCTTTCCCCGTTTTTTTAGTGGGCTTTCCTGTGCCGATGTTTGTTTTTTGTGCAAAATTTTCTAAATTCAGATAAGGAGGTCAATTTTTTGGTTGGGTTTGGGTTGGGTTGTTTTTCCCAAATTTTCTTTTACTCTTTTTTTATACCCAATTTTTTTCCTGATTTTCACACCCCTCCAAAAAATTTCCCAAAATTTTAAAACGGTGTGGCCCCAAACTCTCCCTTCTCCACTTTTTATCACATGAGAATGCTTCTCACACTCTAAAAAATTCCTAACCACAAAAGGCTGAGTTCTCCAAGCCTGTGGTAAAATGGTTAAATTCAACTGTAAAGTGTTGGTGAAAAGCATTGTGTCAACGGGTAGTTTTTTTGTTTTACTTTTACTATATAAAAAAAAACTTGCTTCGTTTTTTAAATTGACGGTGGGCTGACCAATACTTTTTATTTAACCTTTAAGGTTTTGCTTTTTTTCTTTTTCAGGGGAATCTCATGCTTCCTTGGCTCCCAAATTTCGCTCACCCACAACCTGATCTCATCCTCTACCTTATAGGCAGACCATTACCAAGTTTTGAACAACAGTTTCTCTCCTTCCAACTCCCCGAGCGAGTGGCAGGAAGGGGCAAACAATATTTCACTCAGTGGCATTTTCCAATGTCTTTGGGGGGTCTGGATGGCAAAGAGTGTTTATTCGAAACCACCACGTTCAGGGTCTGAATATTATGATTATAAAGGCCATTTCACTCTCATAATGTGGCACTAGTGGATGCAAACTGAAAAATTATGTATTTTGAGTAGGTAAGTGGTCGAGCAGTGCCGGGGGAGTGTGGGAAAGATGGGTCTAAAAGATGCTCCGAAAAGCAGTTAAATATTCCCCCGTTGCATCTTTTTTCCCTTTTCCAAACAGGCAGGCCCCCTATTTCTTTTTGGGTGATATTTTTCCCCTTAAAGAAACATTTGATGAAACCATATCCGGGGGAGCCTCCAGATAAAAATGTTTTTAATTATCGCTGTCTGTGAAAAGGGCGTACTCAAAAATGATTTGGGATCTTGGCGGGAAGGTTTCAGGTTTTTAAGAACCCATAAACAATCTCCAATAATGTAAAGGACATAGTCCTTGCCACTGTACCCTCCATATTATTACGGGTACTCAGAGGGCGATGTTCATCATCCGCGTTGCAAAAAATGACCGGAAACGGGTGACTGCATAATGAGCCCCCAGGGGTGGACTTAACCTCTTAGTGTTTGGGCGAGGACAGGGGAATGAGGCAAGGTGGTGCGCGAAACATTTACACCCTACTTAAACAATGAAAAGAGTCCCAGGGCAAGTCAAATGACCCAATGCACTAAATCCCTCCCCGCATGTAACACAACTTTAAACCCACATTTAGTTTAAGAAAGCGCCCACCCCATTTTTTCTGTGCAAATTTTTTAAATGTTCATTCAAAAAAACTAACCCACAAATAATTCATTTACCCCCCTTTTTTCCCTAAAACATTACTTTTGAAAAGCAGGGGAAAAAACCCAACAGCCCCATTCCAGCCTGGCGCAAAACTTGCTGGCGACGTCACAGCAGAACCTCCAGCCCCGCCCGACACAGACCACGGAGACTGGGAGAAAAATCATACGTACCTAAAGAACCCGGGTGCTTTGATATTTTTGTTGTACAAAAAAATATTCAAAAACCCCCAAAAAATGCCCCAAGTCAACGTTTTCTCCGAGTCTCCGCGCATTGAATCAGGCAGGGCGGGGAGGCTTCCCTGCTGTCGCGCCGAGCCTGGTGTGTCTTTGTGGCCCCATTTGGGTTTTTTGGGGGCGCGGGGAATTTACAGAATTTAAATGCGGATTTTTAAAAAGGGGTGACTGGTGAAAAAAAGTGAAAACTTTGGGATATCTAAATATGGCTATTTTTGCTACATTAAATCAAATGATAAAAATGGCGGGGGATCTTTAAGATCGGTATTATTATTTTTTTATTTTTAGGAATTATGACTTTTTGGTCGTGATTAAATGCTTTTACTCCCAGGGGGTATTTTATTTGCTTTTCTTAAAAAAACGTAATTAGGATAATCGGTGCTATAAATCTGCTTTTCTTTGACATGTAAATATAAATCACTCTAATTTATAATCATATTATCACAAAAATGCTATTGCTTTATTTTCAAAATTTTATGAATATCTATAAG
The DNA here is from genome assembly GCA_016584305.1 of Chionoecetes opilio. Taxonomy (NCBI): domain Eukaryota; kingdom Metazoa; phylum Arthropoda; class Malacostraca; order Decapoda; family Majidae; genus Chionoecetes; species Chionoecetes opilio. The sequence goes on from JACEEZ010014064.1 coordinate 43,731, forward strand.
TAACATCCCCCTTTGTAGTAATTCATTAATATTACTGCCTTTGTTTAATATCATACGCCTATCCCTATTTTTATTGATATGAAAAAAAATTTCTTACTTTTATCATCATGCACTTTATTGTTGATTGATTTAATGCCTACAAAAGGGGAATGTGCCAGACATGAGGGTCATATGGCACTATGGCAAAGAAAAAAAAGGGTCAGGGTTAAAGGGAAAAAGTGAAACGTAAAGGGAAATTTTAAAGAAAGGAATGTTTAAACAGGGTTGGTTAAATCAGATGTAGGGGTGGATTTTTTTGGAGGAAGGAGGTTAAATTTTTTCCCGGGGGAAAAGGGGGGGATTCCGGGAAAAAAATGTCCCCAAGACAGGGAGTTTGGGGAAAAAGAGGGCAAATGAGGGAAGGAACTGGAAAGGGCAGAGTAAGATGGGGGCGGATATTAGGAAAAATGGGGCAGTGAGAGAACTTGACGGTGTGCAAGGGTTGGGGTGGAGCGTGACATGAATAGGAGGTGTGAGGGTTGGTATGGCCTATGCGTTTCTAACTTTTAGAGTTACTCTAGAGTTCTCTAAAGGGATTTTTCTTTTTTCCAGGGGAAAAATTTTACCTTTTGTTCAAATTTAACCATTGTTTAAAGAAAAGGGAATAAAACCTCCACCGTTTCCCCAAACACTCTTCACCATTACCAAAATATCCTCAGACCCCCCATCATCCTGTACATATTTACAGCTCTGTCACCCTCCTTCATGCAGCACACTGTTCCTACTCTTAATCTTCTCCCTTTTCCGTTTATCCTTCCCCCCCTATTGTTCTTCTTGCACTTTTAAAACATTCTTGAAATATGGGTTCAAGTCTCTTAACACCCATTAACCAGCAGATTAACAGCTGCCCCTCTGTGGGCAAAAACCCATCCAGTGCTGTATACTTTTACCCTAAATGAAGTGATATTCCCCCTGGGGGGGGTGTGGAGAGGGGCGGGGCGGGTGTTGGGACGCATGAGGGCACGAACAGGCGTTTTCAGATCCAGCACTCGGGGCTCTATCGGTCTTAGTTTTTTTCCCCTTCTTTCGCTGCTTGACTGGCTTGGCCGATGGTGAGCTGGAGGACGGTGACGGGGGGTGGTATTCCGGGGTGCCTCAACTGATGATGATGGGTGGTGCGGTGGTAACAGTGTGCTGCATGACGATGGTGACAGTGTTTTAAAGATTTGGGTCAGGAAGATGATGGTCTGGGTATTTGTGTATGGGGGAAGAGAGCTTGGGGAAAAAGGTGGAGGCTTTCTTTCCCCTTTTCATTTTTAAGATGGTTTAAATTTAAAAAAAAGGTCACATTTTCCCCGGAAGGGAAAAAAAAAATCCCTTTTGATAACCACTAAATTTTAATTATTTCCCGAATAAAAAATTTAATTTTAACAATTTCTATTTAATAGAAAAACCACACCTAAAATAAAACATACACATTCAATAACGATTTATTTGGGGGGAAGCCGGGGGGCACTCGCCCCCCTCACCCTACGCCACCCCCCCGGGGGGCCCCCCCACCGGGGAGTCCCCATGCGGGTCCTTTCCCCCAAACCAAGCAGCTCTCGACAAAAAACATCAATGCCCCAGCCCCGAGCCTTGTGGGCCCCCCTTGGCCTCCTCCACGCCGGTTTTCTCTTTTCAGATAAACCCATGGGAAGGATCTGTTTCAGGGTAGCGTGCCACATGCCCATATAGCCAAGTTGGCGTGACGGACTATGCAGGTAAATAGGCCTGATTCAGTCTCACGGGCAAGCTGATTTTGACCGTAATCATCCCGCGTACCCCATGTTCTGCGAAGCCCTTTTTACCCAAAGGGATTGATTCGTTTCTCTTTAAATCACTATTTATGTCCAGTCTCACAAACCCAAAAGGGAAGCGGGATCACAACGACTTTGAAGTCCGGGGCTTTTCCTCCCGCACAGGTACCGACAACACCAAATACTCCCCTGAGCGATCCTAACACCGTGGGGGTATGCCAACCGCCCAAACTTCTTAACGGACCCGCCTCATTATGGGGTGCGCTACCCAAGGGATTAAAAATTTCCAAGATCTCAATATCCCCGCCGCCCTGAAAAGACTGTACTGCTTCATCTAGTAACTTCCAAACCCTGGAGCTTGGTCTTAAACCGGAGACCTAAGTACATGGCTTTGCCCCTCGTGCAGCGCCTCGAGAGCCATCCCAGGCCTCCCGCGACTCAGCAAAGATTACTGGTCATCGGCAAAAAAAAGATCAGATCTTTATGTTGCAGAGGGGTGCTCCAAATCACTGATCTACAACTTTGCCCAATACCCCTCCCTACAATGTTTAAAAGTGATGCACAAGGACGCACCCTTACCTCACTCCTTATTCACGGAAAGAAGCTGGAATTACCCGCCACAATATCTATAGCCCAAATAAAGTTAGTCATGTCTTAATAAAACATTTAATACAGTACAACGATTGCCTTTATTGGGAAAGATAAAAGAAGGTAAAAAACCTTCAATTTTAAAATTTAAACAGTTTAGGAAGTTTTCCTTTTTTCCCAAAAGCAAATTCTGGTAAGTATATTCAAACATTAATTTACTGGGGTTACCCCCTTCTCGGGAAATTTAGTTTGGGACTGTTAGTATTGTACATGGTCCTTGAGAAAGGCATCACCCCAAACAAATCCCACGTGACGTAGCCACCAGCTGCCCCTTGGAGCATCCCTGTCTTCTTTAAACCCCTTTAAATTGTTCTTAAGTTGTTGTACTTTTTCCTGACATGGCTGCAAAACAAGAAATCGATAAATTTCATGCAACCACTTTTAGTCTCAGGCAATAACCCTATGTCTTTGCAGAAACTAACCGGTTTCCCTTTTTTTTCCCAAATATCAACAAAACCTAAACCCAAACCTATCCTATGCGGCTTGCCAACTTTTAAATAGATCAAACCTAAACCAACCGTATTTTGTACTTTTAAACCCTAAATTCAGTACGAGGTTAAATTAATACCCAACTTGATAGACCACCCGGCAAACTTTACCTACTAGTGACGAAACGACACCAGGGATGTACGAACACTCAACTGAATGTCAAAACGATAACGAAAACCCGGTAAAGAAACCAAAATTTTGTACGAAAAACCCTGTTTTCCCCCTCTTTAGGTTTCTACGCAAACCCAAAGTCCAGGTTAGGTTAGTGAACTAGGCGGCGGGGGCAGCACCCGCATGCATGATTCTCCCCCCGCCCAAACCCCAAACGAACTTTAAAAAAGTTTCTACTTAGGGAATTTTACCGTTTCAGGGGTTTATTTAGGGATGCACATAAATTTCTACCGCACAAAAATCGTTTCCCCGTTCCCCACCCCGGTTCCTGACGGGGAATAAAAAGGAGCAATCTTTAAAAAAAGAATACAGATATTTTTGATCAATGTACTCTGATGATGCTCCTGATGAAAAAAATCTTGCTGATAATCATTCAGCTCCCCCCCAGTAGTGGGGAGGGGTGAGGGAGAGCAAGAAGGAGGGGGGTTTGGAAAAGAGAGAGGGAAAAAGGGGAGAGAGAGGAGAAAGAGAGAGAGAAGGAGAGAGAGAGGGGGAGAGAGAGAGAGAGAAGAAGAGAGGGAGGAAGGAGAGAGAAAGAGAGAGGAGAAGGAAGAGAGAGAGAGAGAGAGAGGAGAAAGAGAGAGAGAAGAGAGAGAGAGAGAGAGAGGGGGAGGAGAGAGAGGAGAGAGCGAGAGCGGAGCGGAGCGAGAAGAAGAGAGAGGAGAGAAAGAGAGAGAAAAAAAAAAAAGAAACCAGAGAATCTCTCTTTTCTCTCTCTCTCTCTCTCTCTTTTCTCTCTCCCTCTCCCCTCGTTCCCTCTCTCTCTCTCTCCCCCTCCTCTCTCTCTCTCTTTTAATTCATATAAAACAGCCCGAACAAGGATATCAATGCATAATTTTTATTAATGTACTAATAACTATAATAACAATAATAATAATTTAATAAGATAATTTGGATACAAGATAATATGGATATAAGATAATATGGAACAAGATAAAAGGACAATGATAATGAGACACACTTGAAATTATGTTGTGGCGGCGATCACTCCACGATCACGGCCTCGCGTTGCGCCACGCGGGAAACAGTTCCTTCACGGGGGGGCGTGGGCACCCGGGCGCCCGGGTTTTCAGCCCTTGTGTGCAGCCTGCGCGTGCAGGGTCCAGCAAACCTGCACGGGTTGGGGGGCCCCGCCAGTTATGCAGGAAACACTCTCCCGGCCCCGCCCAGGCCTCCACGTATTTGCGAAAGGGACGATCCCGGCGTTCCCGCACCTCTTGCTTGGCCTCTCGGCCTCCTGTCCTCATTATTTTGTTCATAAGTGCGAGGGTACCGGTGTTGCCCCGCCGGGGGCGGGGAAGGCCAGTGTTTCGTGTGCCCTGACCCGTCAAAGGGATATGAGTCTTGTCGGGGTCATCAGTCGCACAGGGAACATCCGGACCCCACAGCGAGGGGCGCGTCGCTGCGTGGGAAAAGAGGCGTGCCACACAGTGGGTACTACGGGGGCATGGGTGGGTTTCCTGCCCCCCACGGAAGGCGGGCCCCCCCCAGGTGCCCACCCACTGGCCCCGGCTGCCCCCCGTGGTGTGGGGAACCCGGTGTTCCCCCCCTGGGTGGGATGGGGGGAGCATGCATGGGGGTATTATAAATTTAATTTCTACTGTTTGGACTTACTCTGGGGCCCCCCTCAAATAAAACCCAAAATATTTTTCCTTTTTGCTTGAAAGAAAAAAACCCAGGGCCTCTGAATCTGAGTTAAATGCTTTATATTTTTATTGATCATTTTTAAACAAAACCCAAAAACAAAACCCCAAAATTTAAAACCGTTCCCCTTAAAATTTTTTTATAAGCCTTGTTTTTTTTTACGGGGTTCCCTTTTTTTGTTTCTTTTTTTTGTAATTTGTCTTATACGCCTTCCCCGGCCCAAAACATAACAACACAAAGTGAGGGGACCGACATTCGGGGGCCTTTGTAGGGCAGCGACCACTGCCGTTTGCCTTGGGGGGACAAAGTTGAGAAAAAAACCCTCACCCAGCTCAGGGTTTTTGATCTTCAGAGGGTAGGAATGTTTTAGATCACCAAGGAAAGGGAAAAAACTGTCTACCCCACAAGGAGGCGTTTTGGCAAAGGGGAAAAAAAGGACTACATACCCCCCCCCAAAATTTTTTTAAATTTTCCCCAAAATTTCTTTTTGTGGACCTCGGAAAAAGGTTTTTTCCATATATGAGGGGTTTGTTCAAAAAAATTCTTTTTGTAAAATTTCTTAAAATTTATTTAAATTTGGTTTTGGGCCTTATAAGGGGGTAAAAACATTTTTTTGAAGTTTTTTTTGTTTGGCCATAAAAGTAAAGGGGAAATAAATTTTTATTTTTGGGGTTTTTTTACACATGTGTATAAAAAATTTCTTAAATCTTTTATTTTTATTTAAATACTCCCAGTGGTCCCCACCCCCACCAAATATTTTTTTTTTTTACTGTTCTTTTTGGGGAAAAACAGCAGGGGCACACCTTTTTGTTTTCAGTGTTAAGGATTCAAAACCCACAATTTAAACTTTTTCACCCTATTATTAGATCATAGGGTCAACAAAAATTTTGAAAAGGCGTTTTCAGTAATGAAGCTTTTGGGGGGAACTTATAAAAAGGCTTTTCCCAGGCACTAAAAACCCCCAAAATTTATGATTTTTCTTATTTTTTGAGAAAAAAATGTCGGGATTTATTCATCCCCATTTCTTTGTAATGGGGAAAAGTTTCTTAACCATGAGCTCCCACTCTCCCCAAAAGGGCCATGTTAGAAAGACGCTATAAGGATGTAAGGACAATGAAAACCCCAAAATTTTAAACTGTTTAGATTTAGTGATAATTTTTTGGGTTTCCCATTATGAAGGGGTTTTTCCGGGAGTTCTAAGCCCTTGGCCAAAATTTCTGGTTTTACCTAGGTCATCAGCTTCATCAGAGGGGAAGCTTTTTCCCCTTTGGCTTTTGAAATTAACAAAAAACACGGGAGAAAAAAAAGGGGCCCTTTGAAAAAAATTAGGTAATGTTGCTGCTTTTGTAAATTTTTTGAACAGGCGAAGTTAAAAGGGCCTTGATTTTGAAGCATTTGTTGATAAGTTTTCTGGGGAGCAAAAAGAACAGAAGAATTTTGGTTAAGTGAGGTTAAATTCCCTTTTACTTTCCCAGGGGGGAAAAAAAAAAAATTCTTTGCCTGTGCTTTAAAAAATTCTGCTTTTTTTTTTATTTTTTAGTATCAATTTTTTTATTTCCATTTTTGTATAAGTGGTAATTTTATGATTTAAATTTTTTTATCATGACTGCTTTTTCTTTGTTCCCCCCATCCCGCAAATGGATGGGTACCCACAGTACTTAAACACAACCCTTTTTTAGGGAAAAAAATCTAATAAACCTTTTCCTTTGCCCTAAAGGGCATCCCCGGGTACTCTTGATTTTTGGTTTGAATGCCAAAAAAAAAAAAATGCAGGGGGGGGGGGTTGTTTTTTGGCCCCTGTAAGTGAAAGTTAAAAACCCCCGTCCCCCCTAAACTTTTCCAATCTGTAGGGGCCTTTTTCGGCCCCATCCCAGTGGCCCCCCCATAGCAGCTGTGCCCCCCCCCCTTTCAGCTGTGCCCCCCCCCCGTGCCCCCCCAATGAAAATACCTGCTTTGCCACTGTTTCCACAACAGTTGCGTGCCTTCACTTTAGGGCACAAGCCCCGCTCTGGTTTTTCCCCTTCCCTTTAAACCCGTGCCTTGCTCACATGTTCCCCGGCGGCGAGGGCCCTGGGGAGGGGTGTGCCGGGCCGCATTTTTTTCCCTTCTGTTAACCCGCAGGGGCACTCCCCCCCATTTTTTATGTGTGGGAAATTAAACCCCCACAGCTCCTTTCCCCCCCCAAACCCGCCCCTTCTGCCTCCCTCCTCTTCTCTCTCTCTCTCCTTCTCTCTCTCTCCTCTTCTCTCTCTCTCTCTCTCTCTCTCTCCGCTCCTCTCTTTTCCTCTCCTCTCTCTCTCTCCCCTTCTCTCCCCTCTCTTCTCTCTCTCCCCTCTTCTCTCTCTCTCTCCTTCTCCCTAATATTTTTAAATTTTTTTTTTTTATTTTTTATTTTTGTAGCCTATTAGCAGAATTTTGAAAAAAAAAAAATGGGTTGCGAGAATTGAGGAAAAACCGGGGTAGGGGATGGGTAAGGGGGGAAAAACCCAAACAATGAATATATAATATATATATATATATATATATATAATAATATTTAAAATAATATATATATATATATATATATAATATAATATATTTGTAGTATTTACCCATTACCCCTCACCCCACATCAGGTTTCCTCAAAATTTTCGCAACCCACTTTTTTTCACAATTCTCGCTAATAGGCCCACTTTAAAAAAAAAAATTTAAAAAAAAAAAAAAGTGATCGGAAACATCCCATAAGTGGGCTTAAAATGTTTCCCCCGGGGACCTGGTTCCAAAAAACTTTTGCCAAAATGATGGGATTTCGTCACTGGGGGCGGCACCTATCGCGGACACAAAAGACAGGGCGACCACTTTTGGGTTATATTTTTATTTTTTATATATATATGGAGGAGGAAAAGAGAGAAGAGGGGAGAGAGAAGAGAGAGAGAGAGAGAGGGAGAGAGGGGAAGAGGCAGAGAAAACCCAGGAGAGAAGGGGAGAAGGAGAGAGAGAGAGAAGAGAGAGAGAGAGGAGGAGAGAGAGAGAGTTTTGGGGAGGAGTGAGGTTAAAATTTCCCCCACTTTTAATCGGGGGTGCCCCTGCGTGTTACAGTTTGGGAAAAATGCTCCCCGGGCCAGGCCCCCGCCCACCTCAGGACCCCCGCCCCCCTTCGCCCCGCTGTTTTAGACTAATGAAAACCGAAAATTTTTCCTATAAGATTGAGTTTAATGGGAGGTCACGGGTTTTAATCTTTTTCCTCCTCCCCTCGTGGGCCATACCCAGGCCTTGCGCGTCAATAGCACATCATAAATTTTCGGGGTTGAGGCAAGACAACCCCACCCGCTTCCCTTTACCCCCACATTTGACTGGGTTCGTTCTCAAACCCGCTGTAAAAACCTTTTTTGGGGATCTGTTTTTGTGCTCTCGTTTCCCCGCCATTTATTTTAGGCAAGTATTATTTAAATGCTTTGTGACCCCTAAGATCATTTTACCCTGTGCGGTTTGGGTGTTTTTTACATCCTTTTCCCCAGCGTTTTGCTGGAGGAGCCACCGATTTCTTTCCCGGGAAACCGCTGTCACCCGCCTCCGTTTTAGGTGGGACAAATAGGGGGGTTTTTCCAGTCCACACTGGCAAAAATTTTTTCTACAGGGCAAGTTGAAAACACTGCCCAAACACAAAAAAGCCGACAAATTTTGGGTACCCTGTATTACAACAATGATGAGATAGTGTTTTGTTTCAAAAAATTGGGGAAAGATTTCCCAAAAAAAAGTTTGACTTTGTGAGGCCCTCCCCCACACGCTCTGGAAAACATGAAAGTCATGGGCGGCGTGTTTTTAACCCGGGCCCCCTTGGCGGCAATGCTGCCGTTTTGGGGATTTTTGTGTGGGCATCGGAGGAGACCCCCCGACGTAATGTTTGGGCCCAGATGTTGTTATTAAAAAAGCAAAATTACTTATATGGGACAAAAAAAAAATAAAAATTGTTCCAAAAATAAATTTTAATAATATAAGCGAAAGTGTGTTGGTTTTGTCTGTCTGTCTGTTGTCTGTTTTTGGGGGGTGTGTGTGTGGGTTTTAGGTTTTCCCCCACCCCTGGCGCAAACACCTTTATATGGCACATTTTTGGAATTTAGGTTTACCAGGGAAAAGGGCATAAAGCCCACTTATGAGATGACCCATCACTTTTTTTTTTTTTTTTCTTTTAGAGCCCCATTAGCGAGAATTTTGAAAAAAAAAGGGGTTGCGAGAATTGAGGAAGCCTTGATGTAGGGTGATGGGTAATGGGTGAGTGAATGGGTGGGGTGATGAGTAATGGGTGTGGGGTGATGGGTAATGGGTGGGGGTGATGGGTGAGTGAATGGGTGGGGGGTGATGGGTTGGGGGTGATGGGTGATGGGTGAGGGAATAGGTGGGGGTGATGGGTAATGGGTGAGGAATGGGTGGGGGGTGATGGGTAATGGTGAGTGAATGGGTGGGGGGTGATGGGTAATGGGTGAGTGAATGGGTGGGGGGTGATGGGTAATGGGTGAGTGAATGGGTGGGGGGTGATGGGTAATGGGTGAGTGAATGGGTGGGGGGTGATGGGTGATGGGTAATGGGTGAGTGAATGGGTGGGGGGTGATGGGTAATGGGTGAGTGAATGGGTGGGGGGAATACATGCATTTCTACATCCATGATTTCAGGAAAGTTAGAAGAGGCTATCAGGAGAGTCCATGTTTGGTGGGCCGAAGGCCCACCAAACACAGGTGGTGGGCCGAAGGCCCACCAATAGCCCTCCGCAGGAGCTAGCCAAAAAGTCCGCCCGGAGGGCGGCTTTGCGGCTAGTAGCTACATATTGTCTTACCAACCCGTCAGAGTGGCTCGATTGGTAGAGCTGTTGTTTTGCGTGTGCAGCGTCCCTGCGCATTCGGTAAGCGGTTCGAGTCCACCAAGTTCGTCCTGGCGTGGTGGCGCTTTGTATAGTCAATAAACTTGTAGTTGGTACTTGCAAAGTGTCTAGATAGGATCAAAGTATCTTATCTTATTGTCTTACCTGAAATCCAGCGTCATATGTCATGTGTGGTGTGTTTGTCTGCCAGAAATAGCATGCTGTTGAATGCGAACCACTGGCTCAGAGGTCAATCAATAATTGGGGGCATACGCCGGGGCCCGCGTCGCCTCGCCCACCCTACGACGCCACTCCCGGGGGTCACCACGCGCGAGTCCCCATGCAGGCTCCTTTCCCATACCAAGCAGCTCTCGACAAGAGACATCAACTTGCCCCAGCCACGAACCTTGTGGGCGCCCCCTTGGCCTCCTCCACGCCGGATTGTCTCTTACAGATACCGTACAACCAGATAGGAAGGATCGGTTTCAGGGTAACGTGCCATATGCCCATATAGCCGAGGTTGGCGCTGACGGACTATGCAGGTAATAGGCCTCGATTCAGTCTCACGGCGCAATCGCTGATTTGACAAGTAATCATCCCAGCGATGCCCCATGATTCTGCGAAGACACTTATTACCAAAGGCATCGATTCGTCTCTTCAAGTCGATATTTAGTGTCCATGTCTCACATCCATAGAGTAAGACAGGGATCACAAGCGAAGATCCGGATCTTTGTCCTCCTGCACAGTTACCGACAACGCCAAATACTCGTGCTGAGCGAGTCCATAACACCGTGGGCTATGCCAATTCGCCGTAAGACTTCTTGACGTGCCCCGCCGTCATTATGGACGGGGGCTCCCAAATTTTTATTTAAATCTTTCTAAGATTTTAATGTCCTCGCCCGCACGCATGAACAGACTCTACTGTTTATCTAAAAAGCCTTAAACACCGGGCATTGATCTTAAAAGCCAGGATACCTTCAAGCCCCAAAGCTTTGCCGCCTCGTGCAGCGTCTCGAGAGCCATCCCAGACCCCCAGCGACCAGTAAAGAACTGCTCATCGCAAAAACAAACCCAGTGATTGGTTTGCCGAGGGATGCTCATGCACAATCATTTTTGATCAAAACAACTTTCCCCAATCCCCGTCCATAAAGTGCCAGAGGTCGGCAACCCAGAATTGAGAAGACCAGTTTTTAAAAAACTTTGGAAAAAGCAGTTTTGTTTGGAGCTTCGTGTAAATTATAAAGGAAATAACGAAAAATAAATTGTTTCTTCATTTATCTCTACTTATAAAGTAGGAATAAAAAAAAAAAATAAAGGAAACTGTATGTAAGTACACTACTCTCAAACTACTAATAATAATAATAAAAATATTTAATAAAAGTAATAATGATAATAATTGTGAGGGTGAGAACGGGAGAAGGGGGAAAAGAAGGGGGGAAGAATAAATGGGGAAAGAAAAAGGAGGAAAAAGAAGGGGGAAGAGGCAAAGTACTGATGATGGTGGTGATAGAGAGAGAGACAAATTTATGTTGTGCTTACAAAATCTTCCCTTATCAGCCTACGAAGGGGGGGCCGGGGCCCACCCGCACATTTTTTGGGCCCAGCTAAGGGGCCCCTTTTTGTCCCCCGGCGAAGGAAGATGAGGGGAGGGGGGGGGGGAGAGAGAGAGAGAGAGAGAAGAGAGAGAGAGAGAGAGAGAGAGAGAGAGAGGGGAGGAGAGAGAGAGGAGAGAGAGGGGAGAGAGAAGAGAGAGAGAGAGAGAGAGAGAGAGAGAGAGAGAGAAGAGAGGGGAGAGAGAGAGGGGAGAGAGAGAGAGGGAGAGGAGGAGAGAGAGAGAGGAGAGAGAGAGAGAGAGAGAGGAAGAAGAGAGGGGAGGAGAGAAGAGGAGAGGAGAGGAAGAGAGAGAGGAGAGAGAAGGTGGAAGGAGAGTGTAAAGAGAGTGAGAAGGGGAGGAGGGGGAGGAGAAGGAGGAAGAGTGCTGAATCTTCATCCCTCAAATTCACGCCATCACTTCACACTTATGTCAGCACTGGAAATAACCTTTGACATGTACCCACCACACGCCGGGTCCCCCCCCTGAAGACAGGAGAGAGAAGACAGATTCAAATATATCCTGCGGTGTGGAAACACGTCTTATTGCGTCGCGGTGATATTTACGAGACTAGTGTGTCTTAGCGCGGTGAGCGAGTTAGGTGGTATTCCTTCCAGATACCACGAGCTCAAGTACGTGCCAACACACGCCGCGTCCTTCTTTACCAGGAACGCCCGACGCCCGGCCACTCCGCTTGTCCCCTGGGGCAGGTGCTATCTCTTACGAAGTCCCGACGTCCTGCCAGGCACCTCCCCTGGTGGGCTTTGCCACTGTGTTCTCCGGGGCTCCTGAGATGAAGGGGCCACGGCAGGGCAAATAGCGGGCGCTCGGCGTTGCCCCTGTGGCTCTTCACTTTGCCCCAGGGACGACGAGCTTCGACGGGACGACTAAGAATAACCCCGCATAACCCCAGGGGCGGGAAGTGGCAATCTACGAAAACCAAGATGTCCCTGCAAAACACTGCCCGCCCCGGTGATGATTCCCCTGGGGCCGCATGTCTTCCCGGATCCGCCCCTGGGGCAACCAAAGGGGGGCCCTCACTTTGCCCCAGGGGGTAGGGAAGTGCTACTCTACGAGACCATGAGTCCTTCACACTACCTACCCTGGTAGGTAGGCTTCACTCACCACTGTGTTGTGTCCTGTACAGACGTGCCCTCACCTCGCTCCCAGCCCTGCACCTCACCCGGCACCTCACCAAAAACGCTGGGGTGTCCCATAGTTTAAAAATTATAGCCTTTAAATTATAGCCTTTACTCTCTGACTCGTAATTAGAGAGTATACATATTCAAAGTAATTCATACACAAACCCCCAGTGTTAAACTTGATAGGGGTAAGAGTGTTTATAGCAAAGTTCCTTTAACCCTAATACAGCGTGGGTCCCACAAAAACACTATAATCCCTTAAAGGGAAATTTCCTCTCCGCTACCATGCCGTCGCCCTTGACCTTATGTACACGTGCAGGAGTAGGTTTGCCAAGCAATATTTTGAAATAGGTAACATGGCTAAATGCCGCTTATGTGTTATGAACGCAAAACTTCGTAAGTTTCATGAATGTATCAAAATTCATGCAAGAGCACCAGTCTCAGGATAACGCGATCTCATCGCAACTGCTACATCCCTTCCACGCCTGTGACCTGACTACATTCCATTCCCCCCTGTTTACCTGACCCCACCCCCCTTACCT
>JACEEZ010014065.1:0-22571 GCA_016584305.1 Chionoecetes opilio
CCAGTTTAAGTTTTTTCCAATCAGGAGAATAATACCTACTTTTTGTAGATCATCAGGTTTATTTATACCCGGGCCCTGCCACCACATGAGCCAGGCCAGTATACTTCCCCCTTTGGACAAATTTTTCACTTTTTTCCTGTTCTTTAACCCAGACTCAACATTTTGGCCCTTGGGGGTTAAGTTGTATTTATGTACACCTTCCTTTGCCTGTCTTTGAGCTTTTTCTTGTTACTCTTTATTTCATTTTTTTTTTTTTCTATAAAAATCCAAAATCACGGGGCCTACCCTCCTTCTCTAGTTTCCCAACCGATGTTATGTTTTCATCGGTTTTGGGGTTTTAAAACCCGATGTTGTCAGCAACTAATGATTTTGGCTTCCAGAAATTCCCTCAGACTCGCCCCTCTCCTCTGAGCCCAGTTTGCTAAGTTGCCCCCTCCGAGGTACTGCTCTAGCTTGTCATTTTCGTCTTATTCAGAAGGCAGTACCGTTGCATTTCGTTAGCCCTGTTTTTCCATTTTGTCAGTAAAGTCTTTGAGAGCGTGGTTACAGCGTAGACACAGCACTGATATTATGTTAGCCAGGCTGGGCAGAATCACAGCAGCAAACCCCCTGGCTGTTTTTTTTTGAGCGCTCCTGCTCTCCCTTCCTTAAATTTTTGCTGGATATAATTCGCGAGCTCCCATCATTTTCCCCTTTCACTAATTCTTCCTTTCCCCGAACCAACAGAGTGTGCCATAATCTAAACTGTGGGGGAGCTGGAACTACTTTTTTTCCGGAGTCTGAACCAGTATGCGAGCTGTTTCCTTCAGTATCGGCTGTGCAGGTCCCCCTTGATTTCAGTGATAAACCCCCGAGCTGTCAGCTCTTATGACATCCTTCAGTACTGGGCACTCCCCGGGTATAGAAATTAAACAAAAAAACCTCCCAAAAACGGACTGTCTCAGGCACGCGCTCAGCAGCGCCCCACCGTGTGTGTCCCCCTCCCAATAAAGCCTCAATAAAGGTGTGTGGGGTTTTTGTGTGTGTTGTGTGTGTTTGTTGGTGTGTGTGTGTGTGTGTGTGTTTTGTGTGTGGGTGGTTTTGTGTGGGGTTGTGTCCCCATAAATTAGGACTTTTCATATTTTCCTTGACACAAAAGGGGCACGAAAAGGGGCCCAAAAGGGGTTCCCCCCCCTTTAAAACTGACACCCCCAAAACCTATATCTCCCTTTTGACCCCACACCCCTTCTTCTTTTCCTCCTTTTCCCTTTTCCTTTCCTCCCCCTTCCTTTTTTCCATTCTACGAAAGTGCCCGGGTTTTGCAGGGGAAAAGTTCGCACCACAATATTATCAACTCCACAGCCTGTAGTTTTTGTGTCTTGTCAAACAAGAAAGAAAACCCTCGCACTGTACAATGATCAAAAGGGAAAAAATCATGACAGTCTCCGGGAGAGTTATGACAGTCTACGAAAGGCTTTTCCCAACCATTTCCCCACCCCCCCAACCCTTTGCCATCCCCTCGCCCCCTTTTCCCCCCCTTCCTTTCCCCTTCCTTTCCCGGGGCCTTGAGTAACCCCTCCTCCTCTACCCCCCCTTCCTCCTCACCCTCCTTCCCCATTTTTCCCCCCGCACACCCCTATCCCTTAAGACCCTCCACCCCCCTTTAAAATTTCTCCCCGGGCCCCCAACCGTATCCACATCCCCTTCTATCTCCCCCAAAACCCCTCCACCTCCTCCCCCTCCTCCTCCTCTACCTCCTCCTCCTTCCCCCCCCCCCCCCTCCCTCCTCCTTCTCCACCCCCTCCACCTCCTCCCCCCTCCCCCCCCTCCCCCCTTCCGCCCCCAAACTCCTCCTCCCCCAAACCTCCCCCCTCCTCCTCCCCTCCCCTCCTCCCCCCTCCCCCCCTCCCCTCCTCCTCCCCCCCCCTTTTCCCCCTCCCTAGGGCCACCCCCCTCCTCCCCCCCCTGCCCCCTCGTCTTCCCCTTTCCCCCTGCTCCCTTTTTGTCCCGTAGGCGAGGAGCACGACGACAAAAAAGCAGTAAAGGCGCCCCTAACGATAAAAACTTAAAACCCAAATTTAAAGGTTTTCTTGGCAAAATGAAGGAAGACGTCCCCACGGGGCCCCGATTGATCGGGGACTAAATTTCCCGGGGAAAATGGTGGAGTTTTTGGTGGTAGGGTCACAAAGTGACAAAAGGAAGCGCTTTTTTTTTTCCCCAGGAGCAAGACTCGCCCGCCCATCACTGCGGGCCTGCGATGACGTCAAAAAGAACACCAACAAAAAACCCTTCTATGCACCCATGCGGGAAAAAACGACGGTAAAAATAGCGGATCTGAAAAAAAATTCTGGACAAGTACGGGGAATTTGATCCGGAAATTCAAGACAAAAACTAATCATATCATTTTTTTCAGGAATTCCCCCAGACTAGGGTGGGCCAACTTTTTTAAAACGATAAGGCTTTCGGGCGCAAATAACCGACTGAGGTCTCTTTTTTTGCACAGGAGAAAGGAAAGATTTTTCGCAAATTTCTGGGATAATTTTACAAGGATCCCCCCTGGTTGAGGATTCCATCCTATTTGGGGATGAGGGGACTCCCCCCTCAGCCCCGTCGGCCATGCACGATTAGGACGCTTTTCTAAATGATAAATTTTTTCTTCTTCCCGATAAAAAAAACGACGAGGGGAAACGGCGGGTGGGGGCCAGCATCCCCTTAAAACCCCTTTTTTTAACCCCACCAACGCGGGGTTCACTTTCCCTTTTCCGCAAATACTAATAAAAGGGTAACTTAATCAAGCGCCCTAAAAGTGGACCGTAGACGCCCTGCCGGAAAAACCCCACGCAAGGTTCCCAAAAACCCTTAAAGGAAACCTTAAAATTTAAACTCTACAAAAATTTGCAGAACCCCTTATTTTAAAGCGTAAAGAATTTTTTAATACTTTGTTGCCGAAACGCCAGATATCGTCGGGTATCACTGAGATTGGGGTCAACACAAAAGTAAACTTTTATTAGCAAAAATAGCCTTTTCCAGGCTATAAGACATTCCAAAAATTGTGGCACGCATAAAGGGGGTTTTAGGTTTGTAAATTCTTTACATTAAAGAAAATTTGCAAGAATCAAAACCCCGAAAAAAGAAAACAAAGATATTATGACTCAGTCACGCAAAGATTAAGCAAAACGGAAAATTTGTAACTTTTGGGACAAATAGTCCCCCAAATCTAATGGGGAAGTAGATTCCCTCCTGTTGACGAGAAAAAGCCCTTTGTGAAAATAAAAAACGATCCCAATTATTTGTGGAAAATTTTAAAACCTACCTCATATAAATGGAATAATAATTCTGCTGATAAGAAGGTATGGGATTGTTTGGGAAAATGGTAAACGAAGTATATTTTAAAACGGTGGTCCGTGAGCCCAAAAAGGGATTTAAAAGGGATCCTAGATTTAGTTTTCACTAAACCCACAAATTTATCTTTATTGATTACTGCGAATAGGTGAACCCTTTTGGGAAAAAGTGAAACACAGGCTAATCAAATGGGGGCAAAAAAAATTTCAATGGGGAAAAATCACAGAAAAAACGGTTTTTTTAGTCCCCCCTTATAATAAAGGCCCGATTTTACGAAGATAGCAGGGTACAAGGGAAATTTAAAAGGATTGAACCCACTATATGGTTTAAAAACGCCGAAAACATGTGGGGTTTTTGTTTTTCCCCTAATAAAACTCCATCGGGGGTTGGGTAAACATGTTCCCATGGAAGAAAAAGTTTGAAAAACAAAAAGACCCAGTTTGGGTGAATAATGAGATCCAACAAAACATTGGCAAAAACGCCGAGCGTAAAAAAGTTTAAAAAACGTCAAATTTCAGACTGCCCCATTCTAGAGAAAAATGACGGTCAAAAGTCGCCCCGCCCAAAGGGGAAAATTTAAAAATAAAAAAGCCGAGTATGAAGAAAAAAATTTCAAAAGGGAACCAAAACAAACCCGGGAAAAAGGTTTTTTTCAATACTTCGAAGTAAAAAAAAAAAAAGTTCCCAAAAAAAATATTGGGCCACTGAAAAAATAATAATAAAATCTTGGTTTAAATGTAATAAGAGTATGGCGTTTGTACTCAAAGAATACTTTAAAAAGCCCCGGGATTTATTTAAAAAAAAGACGAAAAAACTCCATTTCCCGAACCAGTAAAAAATTAGCGGAAATGAAAGGGGGTAGGGGGGGAAAGGAGAGATAAAAAGGGAGACGAAATAACAAAGTTTTGCTTTAAAATTTACCCCGGAAAACCGTGGGGTGGACGAAAACTCGCCACGACTACTTCGCGAATGGGCATAGCAAAATTTTTTCCCCTTAAAGATTATTTTTAATAAATCGTATGGGGAAAAAAAAAGTTTTTAGTATGTGGAAATTGCTAAGGGTTTCAAACCCATATTCAAAAAAGGGGTAAGAGCAAAATTTTCGCCCCAATTAAATTTTAACGGCCGTGATTTTTAAACTATTTGAGGGGAAAAAAATGCGGGATAAAAATTTGTGGGCCCTTTCCCCCGGGTGAAAAAAAACTTTTATTTTTTAAAAAAACCCCCCATGGATTTTGAAATAAGATCCGCTTAACAAAACTGGATTTTTTTTTAAAGTCATTTTTTTTTTAAACTGGGGCGCTAAAATTTCCCTCGGATGAATATACCTTGATTTTCAGAAAAGCCTTCGACAGTTCCACATAAGCGAAATGTTTGACCAAGCTAAGGGCACATCCTAGGAGGGGCAATTATGTTTAGGGATTGGCAAATTTGGGTTTCAAATCGTAAACAAAAGGGTGTAATAAATGGTGAAAGGGATCTGATTGGTTAGATGTCAATATGGGGTGCCTCGGGGGTCGGGCTTTGGGGCCTACTCTTTTTTTGTTTTATATCAAGTTTTTGGACCCGCGGACTTGTATTTAAAAAATTTAAAAAATTTTTCAGAAAGACACCAAATTTTGGCCCCCAAAGCATATACTAAGAAAACTGCCCAACTCTACCCAAAATTTATTCGACAAAATATCAAGGGTTGGAGTGATAAATGGCTATTAAAAAATTTAAATTTTGTAAATGTAAAGTAATGCATTTTAGGCCCAAAGAAATTAAAATCAAAAATTTCCTTTAAATGCAAAAAAAATCGTTTAAATGAAAATACAGCAGGAAAAGGATTTAGGTGTCATTAAACAGTAATGATCTGAAAAACCCGGGTTGCATTGCCTAAACTTTCCATTAAAAAAAAGGCCCAAAAATGAGTTGGGCCCTTTTTTAAAAAGAACTTTTAACATAAAACTCCGAAAATAATGACACAATTATACATGTCCTTGGGTTTGGGCCCCATTGGGAAAATTTCCGGTTTAATTTTTGGGTCGCCCTGTTTTTTGTAAAAGACAAGCCAAATTGGAATCAGTGGGAAAAAAAGCAAAACCAAAAAAAATTCCATCTCGCAAATTTCATCTTATGAAAAAGGGGGCCTTTCGGGAAAAATTTTAAAATGTTTCCTTTTAAAAGGGTCGTAGAATCCGTGGGAAACCCTTGATAGAAAAACCCTTTAATTTCCCAAAAGGGGGTTTTATTGGGCATTTTAAACAAGAGAAAACCCATTCGAGGGTTTTTAACTCAAGGAAAAACAAGAAATAATGGTTTAAAACTAAAAAGGGTCAACGTTTCATCACCGAAACTCCGTAAAAAATTTTTTCAAGTTAGAGTCGTTTTCGATGGAAAAAAGTTTTTCCCGGGAAAAGTTTTTGGAGCCAAAAACAATAACTACATTTAAAAAAAGACTTTTCGCGCAGGGGGAAATAAATGGGTTTTTGATAGTGCGGGAAATTGTACTAGTCCCCCGTATCGATTTTGTTTTTTAATGGTGTGGGGAGTTGTATTAGTTTTTTTCAATCCAATCATTCCCGCACTTATGGGAAATTCCAAAGTTCCCCCTCCTCTTTAGGGGGCCCTGGTATCTTTTTCCAACTGTTTTTTTTTTTCAAGTAGTTTATATTAGTAGTATGTAGGGTTTAGCAGATACCCTCGCTATGGGCCAAAAGGGTTTCCCCGGTGTTGTTATTCCCTTTTAATCCTAATTAAACCCCCTCTTCCTTCTTTCCCCCTCCTTTCCTCCCCTTCCTCCCCCCTCTTCCTCCTCCTCTTCCTCCTTTTCTTCCTCCTCTTTCCCCTCTTTCCCCCCTCCCCTCCTCCCCTTCCTCCCCCTCCTCTTCCTTTCCCCCTTTCCCCTTTCCCCCCCCCTCCTCTTTCCCCCCCCTTCCTCCCCTCCTCTTTTCCCCCTCCTCCTCTTCCTCCTCCCTCCTCTTTTTTTCCCCCTCCCCTTCCTCCTCCCCCCTCTTCCTTCTCCTCCTTCCCCTTTCCCCCTCCTCCTCTTCCTCCTCCTCCTTTTTCCTCCTCTTCCTCTTCCTCCTCCTCCCCCCCCTCCTCCTCCGCCTCCTCCCCTCCTCCTCCCCTCCTCCCCCCTCCTCCTCCTCCCCCTCCCCCTTTCCCCTTCCTCTTTCCCCTTCCTCTTTCCTCTTCCTCTTTTTTCCTATTCCTATGTTGTGTTTTGGGGGGGAGAATGGCTGAGAGAAAGGGGGAAAAAAAGTTTTACAGGGGGAAAAATCTTGACTTTTTAATACGTTTTTCTCTTTCTTTCCATTTTCTATTTTTTCAAACTTCGTTAACGGCTGTAGATTCGAGGCTGTCGGGTTGAGGGGAAAACTCGACCTAAAAAATTTTCCCCTCGTTGGGCCCTGACCGCAGACACCTGTTCTGGAGGCAAAATGTTTCGGTGTTTTCTTCCTCCTCCTTCCTCTGGTTCCTTCCACCTTCTTGTCCACACTTTTCCTCCTCCATTTTTCTTTTCCCAACCCTTTCTCCAAGCGTTTTTCCCTTTAAGTTTCTCTCAGTTTCTCTCCCCCTCTTCTCTTTTCCCGAATCTTTCCCCCTTTCGTGTACCCCTTTTCACCATTTATTTTTTCCCCCTTTGTTTACTCCTCCAAAGAAACGTAATCCTTGAAACCCCGAATCTCATCAAAGTAGCGTAGAAAATTTTTTGATTTGTCTTTTGCCTTTTTTAACAAACCCGGGTTTTTTTTTTTTTTTTTTTTTTTTTTTTTTTTTTTTTTTTTTTACATTTGGGGCCTATAGCGCCTGTAGGCAGTGGTGACCCAGGGCTCGGATGGTAGGCTCTGGAGGTTCACAGTTACAAAATGTATTTGTTTTTCTCCGGTGTATATAACTTTTCAGAGGTTTAAGGCTTTATTGAGGAGGAAGAGGAGGAGGAGGAAGACAGGGAGGAAGAGGCGGAATAAGAAGAAGAAAAGAAGGAGGAGAAATTATTGTTGATAGGCGTTCTGTAATCCATTAAAACATTCCATCATGAATCCAATTAATTTACAAATCCAGATGGAGTCTATCATGTTGTCGAATCTCATGTTCACAATTATTTATCGTCCATTCCATCACATACTTTTGGTTGTTAATGAGAATATCGACGAAGCATAATCATAGGTTGCAAGTAAAATTGTATCAGGAAACGACACTCAAATTCCGTCTATTTTCATCGGACTCCTTATTTGTGCTAGAGTGATTATTTCCAGCGCAAACAGTATATAGCAAACAGTATATTGAACTTTGTTGGATCAGAGAGTGAAAGTCAAATATCCGAGTTTTCTTTTTTTTCGATACGGCGTAACCTTTTACACTTTGTTTTGAGGATGAGGAAGCTGGCTGGGAATCGATGCTCCTGAAGAACCCGCCGTATAGACAAGTGAAAGTGATCAAAGTAACTAATACTATGTAAGTGAGAACCGTGTAAGTGATCATGACGCTACGAGGTGAAATTGAATAACCAGGAAAGTGAATGTCAAACTAAATACTGACAAAGTTTCTTGTTTTTTTTATCTGTTTCGTGTCTTATATTTATATATATTTAGATAGCATGCGAGCTCGTTATTTAGTTGATTTTGGGGATGTTTTTTTTAGCGTTTAAGGAGGCGTGTCAAAATAAGATACGCCATATGGATTCGAAATTAAGATTGAACCATGCTAGAAATTTCTTTTATAAAATATATGGCTTTCTTTTTGATTTTCGTAATGTAGTAGGTTTTTGTAGTAGTAGTAGTAAATAGTAGTATATAGTAGTAGTTTTAGTAGAGTAATAGTAAATAGAGTAGATTAGTTTGTATTGTATATGTATGGTAGTGTAGTAGGTAGTAGTGGGGGTGATGATCGTAAAGTAAAAACCTCGACGAAATATGGCCCTTTGTGCGGTATGACCAAAATTTTAATTCTTATCAAACTTTACCCTTTGCCCAAATTAAACAAAAGCCTGCCTGTACAAAAGGGATTTCTTTTAATAACCCAAATGCCCATAATCTAAATGTCCACCCTTTTTAAATTTTCTTCATAAAACCCAAATTTAACCCATTGTTTCTCTCCATAATGATCAAATTTTTAAATGATTCCACCGCAAATTTGCGACTTACTGCCCAAAATGAACCTAATCTAGGGGGTGAATTTGTATTTTATTTTTTTGCAAAACTTCCCCTAAATAGCTACCCACAGAAAAATTCCCTCCAAAAATTTTATTCTTTTGGGAAATTAAATTTTAATTTTTTTTGAGAAACCTTTGAGGGATTTTTAATTTTAAGGTATTTTTTTTATATAATTTTGCTTTTGGTTTGGAAATCAAATGTCGAAATGTGAATAGCCGAGGATTCATTATATATATATATTCTATGTAACCTTGAATGAGAAAAAAAGAGAAAGAGAGAGTGTGTGTGTGTGTGTGGGGTTTGTGTGTTGGTGGTGTGTGTGTGTGTTTGTGTGTTTGGGGGTGTGTGTGTGTGTGTGTGTGGGGTGGGTGTGTGTGTTTTGTGTGTGCTGCTTTGGCGTGCGTCCCGGCGTGCGTGGTGCGTGCGTGCTGCGTGCGTGCGTGCGGGCGTGCGTGGCGTGCTTTCGTCCCGTGCGTGCGGGGGCGTGCGTGCGGGGGGTGCTTCCCGTGCGTGCGTGGGGTGCGGTGGGGGGGGGGGTGGGTCGTTTTAAACCCATATATAAAAAGCATAGCCGCCCTAAACAATATTCTTGGTATTCAACAATTACAGTGGATGCGTAAGATCTAAACCCTTTTTGTATAAAATTTTAAATTTTCCTGCAAAGTTTTGGGGGTGCCGGGGCGGACTCTTTCCTCCTTGCTGCTGACGGATGAGCAGGGGTAACGAGGACAAAAAATTCATTAAACATGCTTCATATCCGTCCACCTACAAAAAAAACCCAAAGGAAATTTTTCAGCCGTATTTTTTTATCTCCTCTTTTAAGGTGGAAGAGAGCTAAAGTTTGGGTTTTTAATTGGGGGAAAAAGTAAAAAAGGCATACTTTTTTTTCATAAACTTTATTTTCCTGCCTCTCACCCCTGACATGAGGGTTTTTGGGTACCCCTGAGAATGGAAGTTAGGCTGGGGGAGAGGAGGAGGGGGAAAAAGGGGGAGGGGGAGGAAGGAGGAGGGAGGGGAGGAGGAGGAGAGGAAGAGGAAGGAGGAGGGGGAAAGGAAGGGGAAAGGGGAAAAAAGGGGAAAAGGGGAAAGGGGAAGAGGAGAGGGGGGAGGGGGGAGGAGGAGGGGAGGAGGGGGGAGGAGGGGAAGGAAGGAGGGAGGAGGAGGGGAGGGGAGGGGGGGGGAGGAGGGGGGGAAAGTGGATATAAAGGATTAAATGGAAAAATCGAGACCTGAAATTCTGAAACTATTTCTATCTAAATAATATAAGGTAAGGTTTTTTTTTTCTGTCGCCCCGTCTGTCTGTCCGCGTAGGTGCCCCCCCCCAGTCCCCCAACCCCTCATATGCCAGTTTTTTGGCCCAGCTGACCGGGGGAAGGTTTTAAGCCCAATTATGAAATGATCCGATCAATATTTTTTTTTAAATTTTAGCGAGAATTTTAAAAAAAAAAGGGGTTTCGAAAAATGAGGAAACCTGATTAGGGTGATGGGGAAGGGGGGTGAAAGGGTGGGGTGGGGTAAAGGGGGTGGGGGGATGGGTGATTTAATGGGGGGGGGGTGGGGTGATGGGGGGGGAAAAGGGGGGGGTGGAAATGGGGGGGTGAATGGGTTGTGGGTGATGGTAATGGGGGGATGAAAGGGTGGGGGGTGATGGGTAATGGGGGGTGAATGGGTGGGGGGTTATGGGAAGGGGTTTAAAGGGGGGGGGGGTTTAAAGGGGGGTTTTTTTTTGGGGGGGGAAAGGGGGGTGAAGAAGCAGGAAAAAAGAAGAAAAAAAAAGGGAAGGAAAGAAAAAAGACGTTTTTTAAGGGGGGAGAAAGAAGCCCCGGAAAAGAAGGGAAAACGGGAGGGGTTTATGATAAAAAAGATAAAGGGGAAAGAGAAGAAAGGGGAAAAAAAAGAAAAAAAGGGAAGGGGGGGGGGGGGGGAAGGGGGAAAAGGGGAAAAAAAGGGAAAAAAAAGGGGGGAAAAAAAAAAAAGGTAAAAAAATAAAAGAAAATAAAAAAAAAAAATAAAAAAAAAGGGAAAAAAAGGGAAAAAAAAAAAAAAAAAAAAAAAAGGAAAAAAAGGGGGAAAAAAAAGGGGAGGAAAAAATGGGGGGGTAAAGGGAAAAAAAGGGTAAAAAGGAAAAAAAAGGGGAAAAAAAAAGGGGGGAAAAAAAAAGGAAAAAAAAAAAATGGAAAAAGTAAAAAAAGGGGGGGATGAAGGGGATAAAAAAAAGGAAAAAAAAAAATTTGGGGGAATAAAAAGGAAAAAAAAAGGTAGGGAATGAAGGAAGAAAAAATGGGAAAAAAATTTTAAAAAAAAGGAAAAAAAAATAATTGGCGTATAATAAGAAGCATGTGGGGGGGGAAGGAAAGGGAAAAGGAAAAGGGGGGAAAAAGAAAGGGGGGGAAAAAGGGGGGAAGGGAAAAAAAAAAAAGGGAGAGAGAGAGAGAGAGAAAGAGAGAGAGAGAGTTGGGGGTTTTAGGGGGGGGGGAAAAAACCCCGGGGGGGGAAAGGGGAAAGAGTTTTTGGGGGAGGAAGGGAAAGGGGGGGGGGGGCCGGCCCCCCCCAAAGTTTAAAGAAAAGGGGGAAGAAAAAAGAGAGAAAGGGGAAAAATAAAAAATGAGGAAAAAAAAAAAACCAAAAAGGATAAAAAAAAAAATAAAAAAAATTTTTTGAGGGAAAAAAAAAAAAGGAAAGGGGAGTAAAGGGATTTAAAAAAGCAAATTTAAAAATTTTTTGGGGAAGGGCGATTAAAGGGGCCCAGGAAAAAGGAATTTAGGAAAAAAAAAGATAAGATTTTGGGCCCCCAAAAAAAAAAAAAAAAGGGTTTTAGGGTAGGGGGTTTAAAGGAAAAACCCCTGGAAAAGGATTGAAGGGGGGAAAAAAATTTTAAAGGGAAAAAATGACCATTTTGGGAAAAAAAGATAAAAAAAATAGGGGGAGATTGAAGGAAGTCGAGAAGGGGGGAGAAAAGGGAACCCCTCGCACGGGAAAGGGGCCCGGGAAATCATTCAAACTCCTGTTCAAATTTTTTGGGAAAAGGGGTTTTGAAAAAATTTAACGGGCCCTTTGCAACAGGCAAATTTTGGGCAAAGTTCAAAAATTAAGAGGGTTTCTGTACATGACCCTTTTTTTTTTTACAACGCTTTTTTAAATTTTCACGGGTGTTTTCCCCCTTTCCCCTTTAATTTAAACTTAAAGGGCACTGGATTATAATGGGGTTTTGTTTTGTTTACATAAATAAAAAGGTAAAAACCTCTGTATTTTTTATAATTTTTAAAAAAAAAAAAAAAAAAATCTTTGATTATTTATTTTTCCCCCTTTCCCTTGTTTTTAGAATCCGAAGTTCGATTATTTGTAGTTTTGTTTAAATTTTTGGGGGGCGCGGTCAACGACAAAACTTTTTTCCGGCAATATTCCCAGGGGGGAAAACACAACGCGGCCCAAACTTTGCCATTTTTTTTTTCACACCCCCTTTCCACTGAGTTTAAACTAGGTATCACCTTATGAAATTTTGTTTAATCCAAAATTTTGTTATTTTTGTTATTTTTCCCAAAATAAAAAAATTTTTTTACCGACAAAATTTAAACCAACAAACCCTACACCCTTAATGAAAGTTTTTTTTTTTTTTTTTCCCCCCCCCTTTTTTTTTTTTTTTTTCCCCCCCCCCGTACTAAAACCTCCCTGGTTTAAATAATTTTTTTCCGAGTCTCTGGGGTAATTTTTGGACTTTGGGATTACAAAATATTTTTTCAAAAATTAAAATTTAATTTTTCCCTAACTTCCCTTTACCTTACCCTTCCCAAAACCTTCTTAACGTCACCTTTCTAAATGAAAAAAAAAAATTAATAATGTCCACTCAGAAATTTTTAAACCTTTTTTTTTTTTTCCCAAAAAATTCCCTTTTTTGGTTTTGACTTTAACCCTTTAAAATTCCTTGGGCAAAACTGATTATTGACGGGGGCCTTTTCCACGCCCCAGGAAAGTAACTAAGTTAAAAAAAAAATTTGGTTTAATTTTTTGGGAAATTTTTCCCCTCAAATTTCTTAACTCACTATGTCTATTTTCCCTTTAAACCCCGGGTTCCTGGGGGGGAGGGCTCGAAGGCCCCAGGCCCAGTATGTAAAAACGTCGCTGTTTTTGGCGGGTAGCCCCGGGCAGGGGGGGCGATGGGGGGTGGCACTTGCCGGCCGCAACCCCCCAAAACCCCCTTTCGTTTTGCCTCAGAAAAAAATATTCTATTTCTTCTTTCTTTAAATCATCTCTTACCCCAAGATAGGCCTATTTTTTTTTTGGGATCAGTAAATCGGCAGTGATTGTTCCAAAAAAACAAAACACGCCATTCCCCTAACCCAATAGGGGAAAAAATAAAAAAAGTCATGAAATGACTATCACAAAAAGTAGGGGGGACTTTTTTGGTTTTCAGTGCCTTGAAATTTTTGTACTTCCCCCCTACCCGGGTATAAAACCAAGTAAACCCGATAAAGTTATGAAAGCTGAGCCCCAAAACCCCGTGTTCAATTTAAAACATTTTCTGCAATTTATTGGGGGGCATAAAAAAAAATTTTAGTAAGGGCCTTAAAAACTAATATTAAGATAATTTAAAAGGAAAAAAAAAAAGATTTTATAAACTTTTTCTTTGCTTATTTTGCTTCAACTTTTAACTAAAAATCGCTCTTAAAATCCATAGGGTTTTTGGGCCATTCCCAAATTTTTTTAAAAAAAACTGTTTCAAAATCCCCTTTTTTTTAAATTTTTTCCCCTTCCTGTGGTATGTAGCACCCGGGGTTTCCCAATAAAGGGAAAAAAAGTAGGTGGGCAAAATTTTGGGTAAGAAAGTTAAAATGGGTTTTAAACTGGTGCCGTGACGGGGGGGCCTCTGATTTGCTCTCCCCCAAAAAAAATTTTCTCCTTTTAATTTGGGAGGGAAAGCTCACCCCGTCACTGTGCCAGTTTGCAGTAGTGTTTTAAAAATTTCTTTGCCATTTTGCCACCTACTCTTTTCCTTATTGGTACGTGCTACATACCAAAGGAAACGGAAAAATATAAAAGGTTTTGAAAAGTTCTTTTAAAATTGAATGTGACCAAAAATTATGGAATTAAGCAAGTTGAAGCAAAAAAAAAGGGAAGAAATTAAAGGGTTTTTACACCCTTTAACCCCCTTTCCCTTTAAAATTTTCTTTAAAAATTAGTGTAGTCTTACTGGTTTTTTTTTTTTTACTCATGATATGCACAATGTATTATGAAAAACGATGGTAGGCTCAGCTTTCCCTAAACTATTTTCTGGTAGCTTGGTTTTTTTATCGGGTAAAGTTTCAACATTTTTAATGCACTGAAAAACCCAAAAGTCCCCCCTACTCCTGTGATGTCAGTCTGACTTTATTTTTTAAACCCCATTGAGTTATGAATGGCGTGTTGTTGTTGAACAAACCCCTCCTGAAATTTTCGATGCAAAAAAAAATAGGGCCCATTTTTGTGTAAGGGGATAGTAAAGCCAAAAAAATTGAATATTTTTCTGGGGGCAAACCCAAAAGGGGTTTTTTTTGGGAGGGCCCGGGAAAATACCACCCCCCATCGCCACCCGCCCCAGGGACAGCCAAAACACGACGGGCCCTTACATTTCTCGCCTAAAAGGGAGCGAGCCGCCCCCCAGGACCCAGCCCAAATGAATAGACTATAATAAACTAAATACCCTCATCTTAGTTAATTAAAAAAATTTCTTTTTAGTACAAACCCCCCTTTCCAAACTGTGACTTTTCCCTTTTTTTTTTTTTTTTTTCCGGGGTTTTCTTTTCCCTTTTGCTAATTTTCCCCATTTTTTTTTTTGGGAAAAACTAAACCTTTTTTTTCCCCCCCCCCCCCTTTTTTTTCACAAAAAAAACGGAAAAAAACCCCGGAAAACCCCCCTTTTTTAAAAATTTTTTTACCCCCCCCCCCACAAAATTTTTTCCCTTTTATCATCCAGCCAAAACGCTTGATTAAAAGGTTTTTTTACGCTCACTGAAGACCTTTATGCTCCTCTTGGGGGGCCCCCGTCAGGGTGGAAAGGGGTTGGGTAGAGCGTGAGCTTGCAATTGCAAGTCCCTGCCCTTCGGTCAGCGGTTCAGTCCGCCTATTCGTGCTGAAGTGGCGGCGCTTTTTTATAGTCAAAAACCTTGTGTTTGGTACTTTGCAAAAGGTCTAGATTGGGGATGAAAATCTTATCTTTTTATCCTCTTGGGTGAGACAAGTGAACTTTTCTTCTCTATTTTTCCCACTAAGATAAGGGAAAAAAGTTGTTTACCCCAAAGCCGCTTTTCAAACATTTCCTACAGCCGCCCTTATTTCACATCGTTTTACTTGATTTTTTTTAAAAACCATTTCCCTATTTCAAAACCTTTTTGGGGCCATTTGTGGTAATGGTAACCAAAGACTCTCCCGGGAATACCAGATCATAAGCGCGAGTATGTCTCATTTTAGCAAACCATTCCCCCCACCACACCTACCAAGGATAATTCCTCTAATCCTTTACCATACCATCACCCCCCCCAAACCCCCCCACTACCATCACCCCCCCACTCATTTTTCCCCCGATTTAATTTTTACCCTTTTTTAAAATTTTTTTAAAATAAATCTGTTTTTTATTTGGAATTTTTTAAAAACCAAAAATTAAAGGAGAAATTTGGTCATTTTTTAATCTAATCATTTTAAAAAAAAGGTTTTTTCATAGTTTAATTCCCCCCCTCATTTTTTTTGAAAATTTTTCCAAAAAATTTTAGGGCAAAATTTTAATTCTGGAAACCCATGAAAAATCATGAAAACCCCAAAAATAAAAATTTTATCGGGGTAATTTTTTGTTTTTCCCCACATCTTTTTTCATGTTTCAAAATCACAACCGCCTCGGCCCCAACCGAGAAATTTTTCCCGCAATATTCGGCGGAAATATTCAGAAAAAGGCAATACCTTTGCCGTGTTTTTTTCCCCAAAAAAACGGTTTTTCAAAAGAGGTAGCAAGGTTGTAAGGCTTTTTTGGCTTTCAAGATTTCCGAAAAGTGTTTTTTTGGAAAAATAGGGAAAATAGGGAGAAACTGGTTCCAAAAATAGGTGGTGAATGTTAAAAGGGTTTCTTGTGTAGGGAAAGCGCGTCAGACATATAACATAAAACTTTCAAACATCAAAGTGATCAAATATTAATTGGTATCCCCTTAAAATTTTGTTTTTAAAAAAGCCGTAACAAAAAAAAAGGAAACCATTCCAAAACCATAAAAATTTTTTCTAGGGTTTGTATCCTTCAAAACGTTTAAAAAAAAAAACGTAAAAGAATGTACAGGGGGCTTCAAATTCGTTTTTTAAGGGTTTTTTCCCATATGTGCTATTTTTTCAGCTTTGATTTTGAATTAGGCGTGCTTTAAAAATAAAGGTCAAAATTTCGTTGGGGGGGAATTCTGTGAGAATATTCTGACAAAATATTTTTGGGGAAGACAACATTTTTGGTCTTATAAAACAGCGAATTATTCCGATTTTGGGCCGCTTTTTGTTTTGCCCGGCTGTAATATTCCAAAAAAGTGCTCGTGGACCGCACCTGAAATTCCCTACACTTTTTCGTAAAGAATTCCCTTTTCCCAAACCAACATGTCCTTTACTGTTTAACCCACAAAAGGGGGTTAAAATTATCTTTACGCAACCGACAACGACCAATCTAATAGAATGGGTCATCCACCCATGGACTTGTCCACGCGAATGTACTCGCGTCGCAAATTTTTACCGTCCGGAGTTTCCCTTGGAGCTCATTATGACATTTTGGGTAACGTTGGGACCCCCACCACCCCAAAAACACCCCCATCCCCTTGTCGGGGGGGACAACAACACCCCCAAGTTTGTCAGTAAAAATTCCCAAAAAGGATGGCATTCACCTTTGGGTATTTTTGCCCTAAACCACCCCCCGGGAGGGTGTCACAAACCCCGACTAACACCCGCTATCCATTCACTGCTGGGGGACGGGGGTGGGGTTTTTTAAGAAGATCGCCCATCTCCTTCGCTCCGCCCGGGGATCGACCCCCGGGAATTCTTTAACCATTTTTGGTTTACACGACCTTTCGAGCGATGATTTTCGAGCGAAAACGATTCGAGCGAATGACTTTTCGAGCGGGGAAGGACCATTCGAGCGAATGGAAATTTTTATACAGGTCGCATCTTTGTGTCTGAATGGGCATTATTCCACTGCAGGCACGGAGTAGGTGGCCAGTTCACCCGAAGATCCTCCACCCCAGGATATCCCACCTGAAGTCGTCACCCCCCGGATATCCCCCCTGAAGATCCGTCACCCCCCGCCCACGTGAAGTTTAAAAATTAAAATTAGGATGAGAAATATATTCCTTTTTGTTATGCATCTTTTTGGGAAAGTTTAACCCGCGGGTGCCAGCAACGTAGATCTACGTCGGCAGGGGGCGTGTCACCCCCAGGCCGCGACGTAGATTTACGTCGGCATACTTAAAAATTCTTTTGGGAAAACATTCTTTTATTATTTTCCTTTTCCCACATAGGGTGACAAATGCCCCCTTTGAGGATGTGGAACGTATAACATGTGGATAAGGGCTGAAACTAACACCAAGCGAGTCGAGTTGTCGAGTCAGGAGAGAAATTGTCATAACGATTGATCGAAGGACGGGTTTGTGATTTCGAATTGACCGACTCAACTCGAATGTTTGGTTAAAACAACGCTTATTATTTTCCTTTCCACATAGGGTTACACATGCACCCTTTGAGCGATTGGCAAATTATAGCATGTGGATAAGCTCACGGTTACGGTAAAACCCTCCAACTGAGAGCTTCACACCCCCGGTTTTCAGGCAGTGGATGCCGATCCCCCATTGACGAAAGCGCACCCTCTCTTGGAAGCAAGAGGCTGTAGCAAAGTTGAGGGGTGGAAAGGCAGCTGGTGTTCGTAATATCAGTCGGAGCTCCTCAAACTGGGGGTGGGGGCCCAAGACCCGGGTTGCAGCTGCCTTACTGCCGTGGGGCAATCAGGTACCATTCCTCCTGACTAAAAAGGGGGTGGTCTCCCTATCTGGAAAGGAAAGGGACCGTCGGACGGCAACAATTACCGCGGTATTACACTGCCAGCGTCCCAAGCAAGGTGCTTCCCCATCTATTGCTGACGCGAATTCCGCATCTTTGGGTGAAGCATCAAAACCTCACAGTCGGGGTTTCACCCTGGTAAGTAAACAACGGCCGATCCAGCGCTTCGTGTCCTGGTGAAAGCCGACGCGAGTTTCGACAGGGGAATGCTTGCAGCCTAGTTTATTCAAGAAGGGTTTGACTCAGTCCCGTGAGCCCCACTCTGGGATCTTTCGGACTTCGAGGGTTTTCCGAAAAGGCTTTTGGGTTTGAAAAAATGGTCTGTTTCGGGTTCTGGGAGGGGCTGTGAAGTGGGGGCAGGTTTTCCCGGTTTTTTCCCCGTAAATACAGGATAGGAAGGGTGGCCCCCCTTGCCCCAATCATTTTTTAAACGCTTGAGGACTGGTATTGGACACGGTTGTAGATCAAAGTGTTGTGGAGCACCGTCGGCAACCCCAAAGATCACTGATCTTGTTTTTCCCGTGATGCATAATTTTTTGCTATCCTGGGGGTCCGGTGATGGCTTCGAGGGCTGCCGAGGGGGCAAAGCCTTTGGACTTTTGAGGTCTCCGGGCTCAAGCCAAAGGGTTTTCCAGGTTTTTTGGAGACTACTAATGAAGAAAGTACAGTCTGTTCTTTTTGGCGTGTGGCGAGGACATTGAGATCTTGGAAAGTTTTTCTACCTTGGTGCGCGTCCATAATACGGCGGGTCACGCAAGAAGTCTTACGGCGATTTGGGATTGCCCAGGTGTTATGGACTCGCTCAAAAGGGGGGATTTGGCGTTGTCGTACCTGTGCAGGGGGACAAAACCGGATTTCAAGTCGCTTGTGATCCCTGTCTTACTCTCTAAAAGGTTGTGAGACATGGACACTAAATAAAGGCCTTGAAGAGACGAATCAAAGTCTTTGGGAATAAGTGTCTTGCAAAATCATGGGGGAAACGCTGGGATGATTACGGTCAAATCAGCGATTGCACCGGGGACTGAAACAGGGGTATTTCCGCTAGTCCGTCACGCCAACTTCGGCTTTGGGCATGTGCACCTACCCTGAAAACCGATCCTTCCCATCGGTTGTATCTAAAAGACAATCCGGCGTGGAGGAGGCCAAGGGGCCGCCCACAAGGCTCGTGGCTGGGGAAGTTATGTTTTTTTGTCGAGAGCTGCTTGGTATGGGAAAGGGGCCTGCATGGGGAAATCGCGCGTGGGACCCCCCGGGGGTGGGTGTAGGGGGGGCGGGCGGGGCGCCCCCCCGGCGGGATGCCCCCAATGATGATGATGTTAAAAGGGTCAATGGTACCTCAACACTAAACTAAACTCTATAGATAAAAAAAACGAATGTAGCAAAATGTGCATGCTAATTCCAATGATCAAAACTCGAGAAATGCCAGGGGTTGCTGAGTTTTAACCAAGGTTGGTCTACTGTTTTTTTGGCTCCGCGATTTAAAAATTTTTATAAATTTTTTCGCGAAAAACATTGAGCACCGCATTGAATCCCCAAAAAATATATTTCTTCTGTTGTTCTCTAATTTTTATGGAGACATGCATTACGGGGAAACGTTCATAATAAAAATTAAAAGGGCAAATTACTGCCTCGAGTACAAAGCTTAATAAATTTTTTTTTACAGTATTTTGTGGATGAAAAAATTTGGGCGATGTTCCACTGTTTTCTAAGCAGTACTGCTGCGCCCGGGCAACGCTTGTCAAAATAAAATAAGCAATCCCTTGGGAAAAACAAGAATAAAGAATCCAAAATGGGCTTTTTGCTGCGACAATGTGGGTTATTTTGGGGGGGCGCGTGCCGCGGGGGGATGGTGGGGGGGGAGATTGTGGCGGGAAGTTTTGAATAAAAAAACATTAGCTTCCGCGTCGACTCTTTGACTTCCAGGTTTTTCTATCTATTGATACCAATAATAACTGGAAAATAGACTGTCTAGGTATAGAAAACTTCTAAACATTCGTTTTTTATTATAATATATAAGTATTTATTTACCTCGCCCCTCAACTAAAACCTACTTGGTTATTTGGTTTTATACAAAGTTTTACAGAATCACTTTATACAATATACTTAAAAAAATCGTTCTTTATTATACCCTTTTGTGTTTTAAGTGCGTGGAATAAGCCATATTTTTTTTTTCCCCTAACCAACTTATTATCAAAAAAGTAAAAAAAAAATGCCAGGCGAAAACCCCCGGATTTCGGGGGGCCCCGTTCTCCAATTGTGACATGAAAATAAAAATTTTTAAGGGGTTTTTTTGTCTTATATTGTTTAAATTTTTTAAACCCAAAAGACCACAAAAAAAAAAATAAAAAAAATAAAAAATCGGCCACACGGCGTGGTCAAAGGTAAAAAATGGGGGAAACACCCGACGGGTTAAAAAACAAAATTTAAAAGTATTACAGTGTTCCAAAATACAAAAAAACATTTTACTTACTCAGTTTCCAAAATAGAAAATACATTATACTTTACTCAGTATTCCCAAAAAACATAAATTTTATTTGTGATTTTTTACTTTAGGGGGGTCTTTTTTTTTGGGCATTTTTTTCCCCGAAAAAAATCCCTTCGATTGGAGTATTTTGGGCCAAATTTATCTAGTTATCACAAATCCCTTTAACTTTAGCTTTAAAAAAATCTGTTTTTTTTGAAGCCACCGGGAAAAACTTTAGTGGTCATAACAACATGGTAGGAAAAAGCTATATTTGGAAGGTTTTTTTGCGTGCCGGGGGCCCCCGACTCCCATGACTGAATTTTTCTTTAGCCCACTTTCTTTTTTTTAGTCCTCTTACCTGACTGGATAGGGTCCTGACCCTCCCTTTTTTCCCAATTTTACCTAACCTCACTTGGAAGTGAAGTCGGTCGGTCTTGACCCCACCGAAGAACGTCACCCCCAGGTGTTGCCACCTGAAAACATCCCCCAGGATATCCCACCTGAAGACCCTCACCCGCCAAACCTGGGGTGCGGATCTTCAGTGATCCGGAATAAAAAAGTCCTTTGTAAAAAGTGACATCAATTCCTCTGTGGGTTAAAACTCATAGAAAACAGTAAGTGTTTTTTAATAGCATGAATCACGGACATGTAAAAAATTTGTATTTTCAAAACTTTGTGTTGCAAGTCACCCCAAGCAAGCTTTTTTTTATATCCTCCTCTGACACGGCGCGTAGTAGAGGTAAACTGTTTGACGTCTCTCTGATTTTCTCTCCTATGACTTAAAGTTAAAAAGGGGCGAATAGGGGGTGGGCCCCTTAAAGGGTTTTGGGAATAAGGTGTGGCGACCCAGGGAAATAAAATTTAAAATCATCCCTAGGGATGTCATAGGATTTGACCTCCGTAAAGGGGTCACGGCTGAGGGCCCAAAAGGCAGGTCAAAGTCCATCGTGATAACCCTCCTTACGATGATTGTTGTGAAAAACCCTTTCTTGGGGTTATCATGAACGGGGCAAATGTGTCTGTCTTTCGAAAGACAATAAACCCCAAAAAGGGGGCCGAAACAAAGAAAAAAACAGGCCAAAAAAACGCCAACCCGCACCTCGTTTTTTTTCCCCCAAACCCTTTTCAAAAAAAAGACCCCAAATTTGGGCTGGTTAAACCGCGGCCCGGGAAACCCTCCCCCTTGGTGCCGCCCGGACTTTTCCCTTTTGGGGGTTGAGGTCATGTGGTAATGCACAGAAGATAGATAGATAATAATGAAAATTTTATTTATTTGACCACAATTTACAAAACTTGTTCACAACACATAATCGTTAAATGTCCACAAAAGTGTTTCTACGTAAAGTTTACAAAAAAAAAAAAACCTTTCTCACATGCGCCATAGAACCCTTC
The DNA here is from genome assembly GCA_016584305.1 of Chionoecetes opilio. Lineage (NCBI taxonomy): Eukaryota > Metazoa > Arthropoda > Malacostraca > Decapoda > Majidae > Chionoecetes > Chionoecetes opilio. The sequence goes on from JACEEZ010014065.1 coordinate 21,361, forward strand.
AAATCCCTTTTGACAATAAGGTCTTGAATCTAAAAAAAACACAAAACGCAAAAAAATGTTTTCCTTATACAAAAATAGTTAAATAATATGAGCATCAATGAAAATGAATCAATGAAACTACAAGAATTTGTAAAAACCTAAAAAAGCAATAAACAATTAAAAACGGGAACCCAAAAAATGAATCTAAAAAAAAAAAACCAAAAATAAAAAAAAAGGAAAACTAAAAAAAAAAAAATACAAAAAGGAATATTAAAAAAAAAAAAATTTCTTTTTTAAAAAAAAAAGGAAACTACAAAAATAAAAAAAACCCAAAAAACAAAAAACAAACAAACAACAAAAAAAAACAAAACCCAAAAAAAACAAACAAAAACGAAAAAAACCCCCACACCAAAAACCACACCCCCACCACACAAACAACACACACACAAACAAAAACCCACCCCCATTTTGGGCTCCAAGTGTAGGGGGAAGCAACGCTCGGTTCCAAAAAAAACCGAAAGTCCCCCGGGTTTGATCCCCGGCGGAGCGGAAAAAGATGGGCTTTTCCTTAAAAAAAAAAAAGCCCTGTCCACCCAGCATTGAATGGGTACGGGTGTTACCGGGTTTGTGGGCCGCCTCCGGGTGCTGGCTTCGGCCAACACAAACAAAGGTGAATGATAAAAATGTTGATGGGGACGGCGGGGCCATACGAGCGTTGCTCAGGCCCTGTAAAAAAACTAGATGAATAAAACAGAGAATACACACAGACACGCAGAGGGTACCCGACCTTTACCTCACTACTCTCCCACCTAGAAGTCCTGCGGAACCCACCCAAACCTTCCTTTTTGTCCCTCCACACTAGGAAAAATTTGTTTTGGAAAAAAATTGTTTCCAAACTGTTTTGCAAACATTTTAATTGGGCGTTAAGGTTTATTTATTTCCAATCCCCAATGGGAAAAGTCGAAAATTTGTTTTGTGTGTGTGTTTTGGGGTGGTGTAGGGTGTGGTTGGGAGGTGTAATTTTGGGTGTGTTATGGGTGGGGTGTGGTTTTTGGGGTGTGTTGTGGGTGTGTGGGGGTTGGTGGTTTTTGTTGGGATGGGGGTGTGTGCCCACAGGGGTGGTGTGTTGCGGTCTTGCATGTTTGTGTGCTGCGAGGGAAACTACCGAAGCCGTGAGACCTACCGTGGTACTTCCTGTAATATTACTGGGTTTTAAAAAATGAAAAATTTTA
>JACEEZ010014066.1:5000-7500 GCA_016584305.1 Chionoecetes opilio
CCCAGAACGTAATCTCCATTGTAATTTAGGTACCACCATTAGACGATTTTTAGGGATTATAAGCAATATTTTATAGCTATGACCTGTTTAGTATCCTTGTCCACTAACTAATTTGGTATATTCAGTTACTTTTAGTAATTTTACGTCTAACAATTGACAATTTTATATAGCAAAGGAAAGACCGGGGTGTGAAGGGGTTAAACTTAGCATAACAGTCCCGTAGCCATAACAAACCCCTGATTAATTAACGCAAAACCCCATCCATGGAGGAAGGAGAAAGAGAAGGGAATCCAAGTGTAAGATGGACAAAAAAAGGTTCACTGTTATTGACGGTAACCGAGAAGTGAGTCTAGAACCCTTTTCCTTCATGGATTGTGTTAATGAGCGGAGTAAGAAAATAAATAGTGTTTCATGAGAACAATGCAAGGAGTAGCGGCTTGGACAGGACACCGGGTGGCCTCAAGCTTCCCCTAACATATTGGCCAAAGAAGAACACTGGTGAGACAATGGCGCCCTGCCGGGAACCTGAAAGAAACAAGGGGGACGACCTCCAACTCGAGAACAAAGCCAAATAAGATCCAGAGAAACACTATTATGTTGTGAGAACCATTCACTCACATGGGTCTTCAGTAATTGTACGGTATGTGTGTTAATGTGTGTGTGTTTTGGCAATGTCCCTTAACCCACTCATGCTGCTCTGCCCCTCGTAATAATTATTAACCGTTTAGATCTGTTTTTGCATCGACGGACGTACTTTTACGGGCCGCGCGGTGCCCTCCGACCGATCCACTACCTGGCTTCAGTGTCTCTTGATGTCACCCTTGCTACCTGAGGATTTTGTTTCAGTCTTTTATGTCATTGTCTCGGGTCTGTTTATTGGTCTATAGGCGGGTGGTGTTAGTTACCGGCACGTTTGTGTTGGTCTATAGTGTTCTGTAGGTAGCGTGCTGCTGTAAGGCCAGGTAGAGGGTGGTATAGGGTGAGTGGAAAGAAGGTAGGAGGGTTTTTTAGTGAGGAAAGAGAGATGGAGAATTGTTGTTGATTAAGAAGAAAAATTAAGGAGAAAGACGAAAGTATCCAAGAAAGTTTACACATAGAAAGGAGACAATAAAGAAATAAGATAATAAATGATAATAAAAGATAATAAAGAAGAAAATAATAAAGAGTGTTTCGTCTACAATGCTACATTAACAAAAAACCTCAACACTTAGAACCTCATCACATCTTACTCATCATTCCTGAAATTGATCACGTAAGACACGGACAGCAAAAACGTGTAGTGTGAACCCCGCCTTACTCATCATTCCTGAAATTGATCACGTAAGATTTCATTTAAACTCTAGTGTCTCTTCCTTACCTATCCGTTGCCCAGGTGTTTAGCATCTCATAAATAAGGTAGTTGAGTGCATGACATAACACAGGCATAATTGCCCTCTGTATCTATAGGAGGTGACTATACTCGCTGCACGTTAAGTTGGCGAAAATAGGGCCCCGTCACTCCCCCCTTCCGAACGCACGGGATTGGCTGAGGTGTTGGGTGTTGGGTGAGAATGCCTTACCCCAAGTTCCGTCCTAAGGCCCCAACACCCAACACCTCAGCCAATCCCGTGCGTTCGGAAGGGGGGAGTGAAGGGGCCCTATTTTCGCCAACTTAACGTGCGGTGAGTATAGAAGGACTGCAAGAAGGAGGGAGTATTGGTTGTAAGGGTTGTGTTGGTTTCCCTGTGGTTTCTTTCTATGTGGTTCCATGGGCTGTGGTGATACCTGTGGTTGTGCTTTTCTTGCCATAAAAGTCCATTATTGTATTTATTAGTGTTCCTGCGGGTTTTTCGCTTTTTCTTGAGGATTTGATTTGTAAGAACCATAAGAACCAAGCGGTGTTACCTTTTATTGGGTGCGACTTTTTTGTGGTATCCGTTTTTTTCTTCTGATTTTTTCTCTCCCAATATTTTTTTTTTTTGTCTGTCTGTCTGTCCGAAACACACACACACACACACACTCTCTCTCTCTCTCTCTCTCTCTCTCTCTCTCTCTCTCTCTCTCTCTCTCTCTCTCTCTCTCTCTCTCTCTCTCTCTCTCTCTCTCTCTCTCTCTCTCTCTCTCTCTCTCTCTCTCTCTCTCTCTCTCTCAACCCCCCTGTCATTCTGCCTTCGCTCTTAACACTTTACAGTTCTCGTGGTCGTCGTGTCCTCTCTCCCCTTCCCCATCCTTCCCCTTCCCCTTCCCTCCCCATCCTCCCCCTTCCCTCCCTTACCCAATACCTGGTTCCTGCGAGTGCGGTCTCAGTAGCTCCTCAGGTGTACCCAAGATGACGCCTTGAGCACCCGTCCCGCCCGCATCCCGCCGGGGCCGCGTCACTCCGGCAGCTGCGGGCCAGGTGTGAGGGGCGGCTGACCTCTGATAGCGCGAGATAAGCGAAGCCAGTCTTGAGATAAGCAAATGACGAGCTTAGACGATCTTACCTCTTGCCTCGCACACTTTCCTCTTTCCCTATTTGTTT
>JACEEZ010014066.1:17500-20000 GCA_016584305.1 Chionoecetes opilio
TCTACGTTACGTGTGAGACTACTACTCCTTCACTACAGAGGCACTCACACACCACACTTTCGAGGCCGCTCACTCCTCTGCCTCGCCCCTGTAGCATTCCCCATTCACACGAGGACGCGGCACCTTAGGCATCACCGCCCTTTGCCTACACCCTCTAGACACCGCGCCACATAGAGCTCACCGGCGACCCCCAGCAATTATTCAGGCTTGTAAAACACACACACACAACACAAAACACACCACACACCACACACACACACACACACACACACACACACACGGCTGAGATTTACCTTAGATTCTCGTTCTTGTCGTGTGATCTCCCACCTTGAGCCCTAATTTAGCTTGAGTTTAGGGTTAGTTAAAAGATTAGTTAGGTTAGGTTTAGTTAGGTTAAGTTAAAAAGTTGAGGCTCACACACACACACACACACACACACACACACACACACACACACCACACACACACACACACACACACACACACACACACACACACACACACACACACACACACACACACACACACACACACACGGCTGAGATTTACCTTAGATTCTTGTTCGTGTCGTGTGATCTGCCACCTTGAGCCCTAATTTAGCTTGAGTTTAGGATTAGTTAATAGAATAGCTAGGTTAGGTTAGGTTAGTTAGGTTAAGTTAAAAAGTTGAGGCTTATAATCGTGACCTATAACACCTCTGTAGAAGGGAAAAGAAGGGAAACTATGACATGGATTGGGTGTTTTTTCATATTTCCTTACCCAATAGAACTCCTTTGAGTGTAAGAGTAATTGCATTATCTCTCTTTCTCTCTCTCAAAATTAATCCGCTCTCTTTCTCTCTAAAAATGCATCCTGTCTTTCTCAAAAAATGGATTATCTCTCTTTCTCTCTAAAAATGCATCCTCTCTCTCTTTCTCTCTCTAAAAATGCATTCTCTCTCTCTCTAAAATGCATCCTCTCTCTCTTTCTCTCCAAAAATGCATCCTCTCTTTCTTTCTCTCTCTAAAAATGCATCCTCTGTCTCTTTTCTCTAAAAATGCACCCTCTCTCTCTTTCTCTCTCTAAAAATGCATCCTTTCTCTCTAAAAATGCATTCTCTCTTTCTCTCTCTAAAAATGCATCCTCTCTTTCTTTCTCTCTAAAAATGCATCCTCTCTCTCTTTCTCTCTAAAATTGCATCCTCTTTTTCTCTAAAAATGGATTCTCTCTTTCTTTCTCTCTAAAAATGCATCCTCTCTCTTTCTCTCTAAAAATGCATCCTCTCTCTTTCTCTCTATAAATGCATCCTCTCTCTTTCTCTCTCTAAAAATACATCCTCGCTCTCTTTCTCTCTAAAAATGCATCCTCTCTCTTTCTCTCTAAAAATGCATCCTCTCTCTTTCTCTCTAAAAATGCATCCTCTCTCTTTCTCTCTAAAAATGCATCCTCTCTCTTTCTCTCTCTAAAAATACATCCCGCTCTCTTTCTCTCTAAAAATGCATCCTCTCTCTTTCTCTCTAAAAATGCATCCTCTCTTTTTCTCTCTAGAAGTGCATCCTCTCTCTCTTTCTCTCTAGAAATGCATCCTCTCTTTCTCTCTCCGATTGAAAAGTCTTGATTTTTTCCTTTTCGGGGTATTGTTGACAAGGATAAATGTGTAGAACGTTAACCCCTTGAGACCCAGAACGTAATTTCTATTGTAATTTGGGTACTATCAGACGATTTTTAGTGAATGTATGCAATATTTTATAGATATGACCTATTTAGTATCCTTGTCGACTAACAAATTTGGTATATTCCGTTACTTTTTGTAATTATATGGCTCGAAAACACACAATTTTTTATAGCAAAAGAAACATCTGGGCGTGAAAGGGTTAATATAGTGATATGTGCATCGATATAAGACCGTATACAGTAGCATAAGGGCATGAGCATCCCAACGAGTATGTCTTTCCCTTCACCTATTGGCACATTGGACTGTACCATAGAGTCACCTGCGGAGGGTAAGTGGTAGTTATTGTGGGGGGAGTGATAGAAGTGGTAGCGGAGTGGTAGTTAATGTGGGGGAGTGGGGAGTGGTATTTAATTTCTGCATTGACAAAGAAGTTGAAAGAAAATCAATTTGGGTGTAAATCTGGAATGACGTTTGAGTTATAGCTTCGCGCAAGAGAGAGAGAGAGAGAGAGAGAGAGAGAGAGAGAGAGAGAGAGAGAGAGAGAGAGAGGAGAGAGAGAGAGAGAGAGAGAGAGAGAGAGAGAGAGAGAGAGAGAGAGAGAGAGAGAGAGAGAGAGAGAACAACAAGGCCTCACTCCAAAGCACACACCCTCCCCCCGCCTCACACACACACACACACACACACCTAACCATGCCTCCATCCCTCCCCTCCTCCCGATCCGGTGCATGGAATCTTTACTTTACCCCTCCATGTCGACGCTTCTCGCTCGCATGATCTTGTCGAGGGCATAATTAATTCTCACCTCCGTAACCCGACAACGGAGCCGAAGGAGGAGACAAGAAGATC
>JACEEZ010014066.1:37500-40000 GCA_016584305.1 Chionoecetes opilio
CTTCACTCTCGCCCCCCTCCCTTCATATACCTTGCCCTTCCTGTCACCCCCTCCCTTCAATACCTCGCCCTTCCTCTCGCCCCCTCCCTTCAGATACCTTGCCCTTCCTCTCGCCCCTTCCCTTCAATACCTTGCCCTTCACTCTCGCCCCCTCCCTCAGGTACCTTGCCCTTCATTCTCGCCCCCGTCCTTCAATCCTTGCCCTTACTGTACACCCCCTCAACCTTCAATACTTGCCTATCAACTCTCGCCCCCCTCCCTTCAGATACCTTGCCTTCACTCCGCCCTCCCTTCAATACCTTCCCTTCACTCTCGCCCCTCCTTCAATACCTTGCCCTTCACTCTCCCCCCTCCCTTCGATACCTTCCCTTCCTCTCGCCCCCTCCCTTCAGTACCTTGCCCTTCATTCCTCTCTCCCTTCCCTTCAATACCTTGCCCTCAGCTCTAGCCCGCCCTCCTTCAGAACTCACTTGCCCTTCACTCTCTGCCCCTCTCCTTCATATACCTTCCTTCACTGCACCCCGTCCCTTCATATACCTTGCCCTTCACCCTACACCCCTCCTTCAGATAACTGCCTTCACTCTCGCCCCCTCCCTTCAGATACCTTGCCCTTAGACTCTCGCCCCCCATTCAATATACCTTGCCCTTCAATCCCGCCCAAATCCCTTCAGATACCTTGCCTTACATCTCGCCCCCTCCCTTCTCAGATCCTTGCCCTCACTCTCTGCCCCTCCTTCATATACCCTTTCCCTGCACTGTCACCCCCCCCCCTTCAGATACCTTGCCCTTCACCCTCACCCCCTCCCTTCAGATCCTTTTCCCTTCACCCTCCCCCCTCCCCTTTGATACTTCCCCTTTACGTCCCCCCCTCCTTTTAAAAACCTTGCCCTTCCTCTCGCCCCCCCCCCTCAAAACCTTGCCCTTCACCTCACCCCCCCCCTTAAATACCTTTCCCTGCACTCTCGCCCCCTCCCTTCAATGCCCCTTCCCTTCCTCTCCCCCTCCCTTTCAAATTTCCCCCACTTCCCCCCTCCCTTAATCCTTGCCCCCACCTCACCCCCTCCCTTAAACCTTGCCCTTCTTTTCCCCCCCCTGGGGGGGCACTTCCCCTCCTCCCTTCCTTTCTTCCTTCCCCCCCCTCCCCCCCTTCCCTCCCTTCTTCCCTCTTTCCCCCCCCCCTCCCCTCTCCCCCCCCCTTTCCCCCCCCTTTCCCCTCCCCTCCTAAATTTTTCATATTTCTCCTTTTGGGTTTTTTTTCTTAATTTTTGGTTTTTTCAACTAAGGGGAGGGGAAAAAAAAATTTCCCCCCTCCTTCCTACTTTCTTTTGCCTTCTCCCTTTTTTTCCCTCCTTTTTTTCCCCCCCTCCCCCCTTCTCTCCTTTTTTCCCCCTCTTTCTTTTTTTTTTCCCCCCTTTTTTCCCCTTTTTTGGTCGTGTTGTTTTTTCCCTTTTCGTTGTTCCCCGGTTTTTTTTCCCTTTTCCCTTTTTTTCCCTTTTTGTTTTTTTTTCCCCCCCCCCCACCCTTTCCTTTTTTCCCTTTTTCTCTCTCTCTCTGCCCCCCTCTTTCCCCTCTTCTCTCTTTTCTTTTTTCCCCCCTCTCTCTCTCCTCCTTTTTCTCTCTCTCTTCCCCTCCCTCCTTTTCCCTCTCTCCTCCCCCCCTTTGTTCGCCTTGGGCTATCGGGGGGGGGGGGGGGGAAAAAAAGGGGGGGGGGGGGGGGGGGGGGGCCCCCTTACCCAAAAACCCCATTCCCCTCTTCCTTTTTCCCCTTTAACCTCCTTTTCTCTCTCTCTCCCTTTTTCTCCTTTCCCTCCCCTCTCTCTCTCCCCCTTTTTTCTTCTCTTTTTCTTTTCCCCCCCCTTCCCTTCCCCCATTTCCCCCTTCTTTTTTGTTTTTTTTTTAAAAAAAAAGCCCCCCCCCACCTATTTTTTTTTTTCCCCCCCCCCCCCCTTTTTTTTCCCCCCCCCCCCCCCCCCCCCCCCCTTTCCCATCCATCCCCCCTTTCCCCTTTCCCCTTTTTTACCTCCCCCTTCCGTCCTCTTAAAACCTCCCCTGGGCGGACTGGGGGCCCATTCTCGCCTCCCCCCCCCCTGCCCACCCCCTTTTCAATGGCCCCCAAAACCCATTCCTCTTTCCCCTCCCCTTCTTTCCCCTTCTCTCCCACCTTTTCTTTCCATCCCTTTTTCCCCCCTTCCCCCCCGGGTTTTTTCCTCCTCTCGGGCTTTGTGTCCTTTAAATGGAATCCAACCCCTTTTAACACCCGATTGACTCCCCCCAAGAAACGCGCAAGGCTGCCGCACCACCCTTGAACTTCACCTGAGCTACACCAACACACATTGACCTCTAACACACCAATAGCCCCGATTTAAAAACGTTACCACCTCTCTCGACCTGTGACGGTTGTGGACCAGAAAGGCCTGTAGTTAGTGACCACCATCGGATTTAAGGTACCGGGGCCCTTTGCTGCAGAGCTTAAGTGTACGCGTCCTACGGAAACATCCGC
>JACEEZ010014066.1:57500-67500 GCA_016584305.1 Chionoecetes opilio
TCTCCATTAGCACCTCGACCCTCAGCCACTCTCTCTCCCCTCTGTAATTTCTTCCCTCATTTACCCTCATTCTCTCCCCATCATCCCTTTGTCTTCGCACCTTCCCCTATTCTCCTTTCCTCACTTCTTTCTTTTTTCTTCCTTCCTCTATTCCTTCTTATTAACTTAGTGTCGTCAAGGACCTCCACTCGGTCTTCACGTTATATTTTCTTTTCATATTTATTTTTCTATATATCAATCATTTCATGGATACGAAGCATAAACAAGTAATTTTCAAACATCCTCTTTTCCCAGGTTGTATTCTTTTGTTTTTTATTTATTTCCCCGATCCATTATAAGATTTAACTCGGGACGCAGGCAGAGAGGCGTGAGTTAGATTTTATACGTGTGACTCATTCATCGGTGACACGGCCGCTTGTCTGAACTGACTGATGGCGACATTTTGGGGTTGAAACGGTGCAAACAGCTGGAAATGTCATGGAATTCACGTATTGTCTGCTTATGTCTATTTTGATGTTTTACACTGCCCCTCTTTACTCTCTCTCTCTCTCTCTCTCTCTCTCTCTCTCTCTCTCTCTCTCTCTCTCTCTCTCTCTCTCTCTCTCTCTCCTCTCTCCTCTCTCTCTCTCTCTCTCTCTCTCTCTCTCTCTTTACTCTATTTTAGCTTTATATACTACAGAGGCCTTTATAATAGCGTTTGATTGTGTAGGGTAGTGGGTGTATGTTTTTGAAGAGAAGAAGATATGTAAGAGCACGGTCCGTATCTACTCTGCCTCTCTCTCGTCTCTCCTCCTGCTCGTCTCTCTCTCTCTCTCCTCGCTCTCCTGCTCTCTCCTCGATTCCTCTCCTTTCCGTCTCTGTTCCTGCTCTCAGTCTCTCCGTCCGTCTCCACCGCTGCTCTCTCTCATTGTAGCTAAACTTGTGATGAACATACAATACTAGGAGAGGAGAGAGGAGAGACGACGATAAACAGCGAGGAGAAGGTGTGAGATGGGGAGGGGCCGGCGCATAGAGAGAGAGAGAGATGAAGAGTGAGAAAGAGAGAGAGAGAGAGATGAGAGAAGAGCATGAGAGAGAGAAGAGAGAGATATATGGACCTCCTCCACTGTCCTTTGTCTCTGGCCTGAGCGAGGACAGCAGGACCCTCCTGTCGGTGCTGTTTGCTCCGAGTGGCCCCGCGCGCCCACCGCTGGATCACCCGGATCACACGGATCACCCACCACCACAACCTCGGGGGTAGGACGGGGACGGTACTAGGGGGGACACCTTGCTCAAACCACCTCACCTTCCCATACATTGCTATAGTCTATTTTTACAAGGCAAAATTCTTTCTATTTAAGGTCTCATGCTTAATATGCAAAGTTTACTGATAATATGGTTAACTATGTAAAAGCTGAAATTAAGAGAAGGTAGTATCCCTTTCCTGGCATCCAATATCAGTCAGTAAGCGCAGGCGGATTTTTCACCTGTTAGAAAACCCAGTATAGTAATTTATCCTTATTTTTGTATGATGTTTGTTTTTTATCTGGACCCTATTTGACAAAAGAACAGAGAGGTACAAAGGCCGTGGGACCAACACGTAGTAGTTCCTGTAGACTTGTTTTCTTCTCGTACTCGTAATGAATCCGCGAAGATGTTGAAGAAGTAATCGTGTAACTCCTTAAAGATCCGTCGCCTCATCAAAAATTATAACCAGGTGTCTTAATGAAGATATAGGTAAATGATCTTTATAATAATCAAAAGTAAAGAATTATTCACACCCGAGGTAAAGCTAGATACGAATGACAATGGAATATATACAGAAAAAGTTCCTGTTTGTTCCTATGTTTTAACCGTACTCTTTCCTTCTGCAAAAGTACATTGGAATATAAATTAGCATAACCACAAATACGTTTATAATCACTTCCACGAATACTGTTGTTTGATTTTGCATTAACCCCTTGAGACCCAGAACGTAATTTTCCTTGTAATTTGGCTACCATTAGACAATTCTTAGTGAATATAAGCAATATTTTATAGATATGACCTGTTTAGTATCCTCGTCGACTAACTAATTTGGTTTATTAAGTTACTTTTCGTAATTTTATGGCTCGACAACATACGATTTTGTACAGCAAACTAAAGATCTGGGTGTGAACGGGTTAATAACATAGCCACGTACCCGCGTTACATTGTTTACCAGTCACCCTTGTTAGGTAACACCCTTGTAACAACACAGACCCACGAGAGGGAGACTTTTATGACCTTTCAGTGGTTGCAGTAGCCGTGTATGTGTCACAGAGGTGTAAGGGCGCGTCATGGGAAGGTCTCCAAGGGAGCGGGAGACTTACAAGTGGTTTATGAGGAAGGGATAAGTGAGATGTGTGTCTTTTCGTGGCGGGTGGTGGTGGTGGTGGTGGTGGGTAAGATGGTGGTGGTGGTGGAATGGTCAACTCTTAAAGACCTCCCACAGTTACCTTCACCACATACTCCAGGACTCCTCGCCTCTCCCCTCTCTCTCCCCTCCCCCTCCCAGTATCTCCTTCTCTCCTTCCCTCCCTCCCGTGGGGCTGATTAACGGGCCTCGCTGCCTTCCTTAACACCTGGAAAAATGTTGCCAATTTGTTGCGGTCTTTTTAAGAGAGTCCAGCGCGAGCGGGTGATTATTTGGAGAACTTTTTGTACCGTAGACGATTTATGTGGCGTGTTTAAAAGGACGAGACGCTTTTGTGGAGGCGAGGAACATTGTTTGAAGAAGTCGGTGCAAAGGATGGAATTAATGGCGCACATTATTTTTATTGCCTCGGTCATGGATAGGTTTAGATAGGATTTCTTGTGCCATTAATTATTACTCCCCATTCTTTCTTGGAAGATGGTGGAAAATTATTGGAATGGACTCAGTCGTCAGGTGGTCAGTGTGGAGTCAATAGGGAGTTTTAAAAGGAGGCTAGACAGTTTCATGGATGGGGATGAAAGGTGGCTGTAGGTAGTCTTAAGTAACAGGAACTACCACGTAGGTCTCACGGCCTCTTGTAGCTTCCTTATTGTCTTATGTTTTATGTTCCTAAGATAGAATCGTGGCTAGTGAGACATTAGCTTCCGTTTTTTTTCCCTCTAATGTGGTTTGAGGTTACCGGAGAAGATTGAGCAAATGAGATAATTGCACAGAGACTCGTAATTGCCAGGTAATCACCAGTGAAGGAATCGGTTGTTGCAGTATGGGTGAATCACGGGGGGAAGTAATGACACCCGCTTGAGTAGCAATAACGTTCCTAATGACTGTAATACCGGTCTGGGGGAGGGAGGGGAGGCAGGGGAAGGGAGGGTAGGGTTATGTCGCTGAGACCTTTCCTCGATTATGACAAATTACGGCAAGTGATGACGGTGGGGGTGAGGGTGGTGGTGGGGGCGGCGTGTCCCTGTGTGGGGGTGACGAGGCGGAGGAAGGATGAAGGGAGAGAGTAAAGGAAGGGAAGGAGGGACTATAAGTTACGAGTTTCTTTATTCGTTTTAACACATTCACTATAAGATGCATATCACACTACTATAGACTCTTCTTTACTTGTGAATTACCCTACATTTTCGCTAAACACTCTTTTTCATCTTAGGGTGGCGTAACAGACGACCTCATAACATGCAGTGCAGCTAAAATTAACAACTTTTTTTGCATGAGTATATTTACCTCGTATTCACAGACGTCGCAACAACCGTGTTAATAATAAATGGAAATGTCTTCCTTCTATTCTGTCTTTCCACCACTCCCACCCTGTTCATAGAGCTTACTTATAATCTGTAAAGAAGAAAAGAGTGTGTAGTAGTACCTAGCAAGACCCAAGGGCGTCCGGTAGTGAGGGTGTGAGTGCCCATTGTGGCTCTTGAGTTATAGTGACAGCTGTGTCCTGGCCGGCGCCCGCTATCTTACACTGTCTTGACCGAGTCCTGGGAGCATATTTCCGCTCTCTATGCGAGCATGTGGTTTCCGAGTGAAGACGATTGGCTGTACTCCGAAACTAACCATAGGATCATCTCTTAAATACCCTCATTGTGATTCCCACCAAAGCTATCGGAAAAAAAACAGAGAAACATAACCTACCCTATCCGTAACCTAACGTAACCTAACCCGACGTGTTCAAGCGTAAACGCCACATACTCTTCCAGAAAACGGGACTATGTGTCCGGGGTGGGGCGGCTAAAGAGGTTCCGTAGTTCCGTCTACATTGGTTCTTCTTTTCAGAGTCGTTGTTGGGTCGCTAGTAGGACAGAGGCGCCGTGTTTACCAAGTCGTGGATGTGATGGGGTTATTAAGTGTCTTTGGGTCCGCCGTCTTCTAGGAATGACGTTCTTTGTATGTGTATGTGTTTGTTTGTGAGTGTGTGTTGTGGGTGTGTGTGTGTGTGTGTGTGTTGTGTGTGTGTGTGGGTGTATGTGTGTGTGTGGGGGGGGGGGGGGGTGCGCTTGGGTAGGTGGAGAGGTGACAGTCTATAAAGTTGTGTTGCTTTCGGGGGAAGACGTAAACTGATAATGGTGTTGGTGGTGACTCTCTCTCTCTCTCTCTCTCTCTCTCTCTCTCTCTCTCTCTCTCTCTCTCTCTCTCTCTCTCTCTCTCTCTCTCTCTCTCTCTCTCTCTCTCTCTCTCTCTCTCTCTCTCTCTCTCTCTTCAAACCTTCCTTGGAAAATCAATATATAGAAAAATGAGAATGTAATTTAGTGGCAGTGACAGTTTTGAGAATACCCAAGGCAGGCACTCCAGACCCAAACTTAGATCCCCACAAACGAACACTTTTTTTCAGTAGGCATTGGGAGATTTGTATAGGCCTTTCGTGGGTATAGGGGAGGCAGGGGAGACGTAACAAGATAGCTGTTAACCCTTTGAGGCCCAGAACGTAATTTCCATTGTAATTTGGGTACCATTAGACAATTTTTTTAGTGAATATAAGCAATGTGATATAGATAGGACCTGTTTAGTACACTTGTCGACTAACTAATTTGGTATATTAAATGGTTATAAGTGGCTATGGCTAACAACAAACGATTTTTTATATAGCAAAGAAAGATCTGGGTGTGAAGAGGTTAATGTTACGTCACCGAGACTCCCTCCCTCATCGTTTCTATGGCGACCTGGGCGACACATTTGACCCGGTTACGCAAGACGAGGATCTGAGGATGAGACGTGTTGGTGACGGGAATGAAACACGTTCTAATAGTAATGGGAATAAGGAAGAAAAACTTGGAATAATGGGGAATAATATGGATTTGGTGAATGTTTAAGTTAATAATTCGTAATGATGATTGTGAGTGATGGTAATTTGATGCTATTTTACCGATTTTATATGATGATGATGATGATGATGATGGTTGTTCATTAGAGATCATTCAGTATTCATTCATTGTCAGCCAGTTAGTTAGTTTGTATAGCAGTCAGTCAGTCAGTTAATCGATCAGTCAATCAGTCAGTCAGTCAGTCAGTCAGTCAGTCAGTCAATCAGTCAGTCAGTCGATCAGTCAGTCAGTCAGTCAGTCAGTCAGTCAGTCAGTCAGTCAGTCAGTCAGTCAGTCAGTCAGTCAGTCAGTCAGTCAATCATCAGTCAGTCAGTCAGTCAGTCAGTCAGTCAGTCAGTCAGTCCAGTCATCAGTCTCAATCGTCGTCAGCATCACAGTCAGCAGTCTACATCTGTCAAAATCATTCGAAATTATCCGTCAGTCAATAATCGCACATCACAAAATCAGTCCAGTCAGTCGTATCATGTCAGTCAATAATCAGTCATCACCAATCATCAGTCGTCGTCTCATTCGCAGCCGATCTTACGATCTGACTTACATCTCGTCAAAACTTGAATCTCTTAATTGCACACCAATCATACCTCTCGATCATTCCCATATCATGCATTTCTTTATCTCATTACCAGACATTTCATCCTTTATCCTCTCCTGCACTTTATCTCTTTGTACTATACTTCATTTCCACTGCATCTACTTCCGACATCTTATCTTCTTTCTTTGTAATTATATTATCCACAACTTCTTTACATTTCTTCTGTCTTTTTTTTTTCTCATTTACGTAGCAGGTCGTCCATTTCATTTTCTTTCTACACTCTTTCTGTCCTGTTTCTGCTCACATTTTCCTCTCTCTTCCTCCCTCCCTTCCTCCCTGCCTGCCTGCCTGCCTTCCCTCCTCTTCCTCCTCCTCTTCCCTCTTCCCTAGCCCCCCCCCCCCTACTCGCCCCCCCCCCCATTCTCTCTAAGCTGCCCAGCCGAGTCCAATTTGCTGACTAGGGCAAAACTTAGTGGTCTGGCAAATTTCCCTGTTATCTCCTACTTAAAATTGCCCGGTAAATTTACGGTATTTTTTAGGCCTGCGCATTTTTGACTAGGCTAGGCGTACGGACGAGCAATAAATGGGAACGTGGAATATTCTCTCTCTCTCTCTCTCTCTCTCTCTCTCTTCTCTCTCTCTCCTCTCTCTTCTCTCTCTCCTCTCTCTCTCTCTCTCTCTCTCTCTCTCTCTCCTCTCTCTCTCTCTCTCTCTTCTCTCTCTCTCTCTCTCTCTCTCTCTCTCTCTCTCTCTCTCTCTCTCTCTTCTCTCTCCTCTCTCTCTCTCTCTTACGTGAATTTATTGACGTCGTTTTGTTCTGTATATATTTACAAATTTGTATCTTACGAGGTATGACTTTTTATTTATATCAAGGCGTGTTGTTTTGTATTCAAGTTATTTTATTATGTTGGGTAAGAGTGCTTGTCTCGGTGTTGTGTGTGTGTGTGTGTGTGTGTGTGTGTGTGTGTGTGTGTGTGTGTGTGTGTGTGTGTGTGTGTGTGTGTGTGTGTGTGTGTGTGTGTGTGTGTGTGTGTGTGTGTGTGTGGTGTCGTTGGGGTACAGTAACACACAAACACACACACACCACAAACACACACACACACACAATGCACACACACACAACACACACTGCAAGTCGACCACGCCCTTAGTCCTGCAGTGTTGCATGCTGACACGCCCTCCCTGCCTCCCTCCCTCCGTGACAGGGAAGCCCTTAGTAAGACGGAGACGCCCTGCCACGCCCTTCACATTGCCCGAGGATACGGCTGTTTATGTTATGCCAAAATAATAACCCCTCGGCGGGCCCCTAAACCCCTCGGCGGGCCCCTAACTCGCTACTCATTGTGGGGAGCGTCATGAACTTCGTAATATCTGTAGTAAAAGAGTAATCATTTGCTCCATTTATTTGCATTTTTTTTTTTCAAGTTCAGATTAAAGATTCAGAAATATTTGGCGAATGATCTGTTGTTGTTGTTTTTCGGAGGGAGTGGGTTTTTTTTTTTTTTTTTTTTTTTTTTTTTTTTTTTTTTTTTTTTTTTTTTTTTTTATACTGTCATAGGCAGTTTCATCAATCTACTATTTCATTTGTAGTGCAGAAAAAGTTACGTTTATTTTACGCGTACGGAATGGAGAGATCAAAAAATATAAGGATGCTAAGCTATTTATATTGCTTCAATGCTTACTTGGAATGTACAAAAAATAACTTGGCCTTCATCTCCGACCAATAGCAAAATATAGGATGCAATTACGTCATTCTTCAAGAGTGTGTTATTATCATCCTTATTGTTATCATTATCGTCACTATTACGAATATTAGTATTAATGTTATTGTTATGATTATTACTATTGACGTCATTATTATCATCATCATCATCCTTTTCATTTTAACCCCTTCACGCCCAGATCTTTCCTTTGCTATAATAAAAACGTCTGTTGTTAGCCATAATTACGAAAAGTAACTTAATATACCAAGTTAGTTAGTCGACAAAGATATTAAACAGCTTATTATCTATAAAATATTGCTTATATTCACTAAAAATCGTCTAATGGTACCCAAATTACAATGAAAATTACGTTCTGGGTGTGAAGGGGTTAACGTGTTCTTAGTGGTGACGGTGATGCAAATAGTGATGATAGTAGAGGTGGTCGCGCTTTAGTGTAAAATAAATTAATGATGATGATAGTGATGACGACGACTTCGTGCAACACGTAAAAGACCAAAAAGAAAGTTCACAAATTTCTACAATAAAAAAAAAACACTCAGGCAAAAAATATAATGCAAACACAACTAAAAACACACCAAAGAAAACATAAAAATAAGACAAAACAAGTGTTTGTTTCAAGGTACAAAAAACGTAAATAACAAATAAGAGCAAAGAAAAAAAGTGGATGGGGTAGAGGTATTGGACTTTTTTTTCCTGTGACTTTTTTCCGTGACTTTTTTTTCCTGTGACTTTTTTTCTGTGACTTTTTTCCGTGACTTTTTTTCTGTGACTTTTTTTCTGTGACTTTTTTCCGTGACTTTTTTTCTGTGCCTTTTTTCTGTGACTTTTTTTCTGTGACTTTTTTCCTGTGACTTTTTTCCGTGACTTTTTTCCTGTGACTTTTTTTCTGTGACTTTTTTCCGTGACTTTTTTTTCCTGTGATTTTTTTTCTGACTTTTTTTTCCTGTGACTTTTTTTTCCTGTTACTTTTTTTCTGTTACATTTTTGTCTTGTGACTTTTTTCCTGTGACTTTTTTCCTGTTACTTTTTTCGGTGACTTTTTTTTCCTGTGACTTTTTTTTCCTGTGACTTTTTTCCGTGACTTTTTTTCCTGTGACTTTTTTCCGTGACTTTTTTTCTGATACTTTTTTTTTGTAATAACATAATAGCCATTTTTTTCTTATTTTGTTTTTCTTCTCCCAGGCAAAAAAAGTGTCTAATATAAGGAACAACAAAAACAAAGATCGAGATGCATAAAAAATAAAACAAAAAAGTATATAGGGTAGATTTAAGTAGAAGTAATATAATAATAACATCTAACCTTTTTTTTTATTTTACTTTATTTTTCTTCTTGTTTTACACTACTTACTTACACTTTTTACACTTTTTACTAAGCATAGGCAAAAGAAGTGTTTATTTCAAGGTAAAAATAACGATAGTAAGACGCAGCAACATTAACCACAACAAAGAGGTCGAAGGGTTGACTACAATAACAACACAAAGCCTTTTTTCCTATCTTTTTCTTCTTTCTTTCTACACTCAGTTGGAGAAAAACTAGGAATAAGCAAAAGAAGTATTTATTTCAAGGTACAAAGAACGATAATGAGAAGCAGCAACATTAACCCTTCACGCCCAATCTTTCCTTGGCTATAAAAAATTGTCTGTTGTCGAGCCATAAAATTAAGAAAAGTCACTTAATATACCAAATTAGTTAGTGAACAAAGATACTAAACAGGTCAAATCTATAAATCTTGCGTATAGTCACTAAAGATCGTCTAATGGTACCCAAATTACAATGGAAATTACGTTCTGGGCCTCAAGGGGTTAACACAACAACAAAAAAAGAGGTAGAAGGCTATACTATAACAACATACGTATTAGCTTTTCTCCCTTTCTTTTTCTTTCTTTTCCCTTTCTTTTTTTTCCTTTCTTCCTTTTTACACTCGGTGGGATGACGCGGGCCAGGCCATAACCCGGAGATAGCCTGGCCTGTTGTTGACACGGAGGATCATAAAGTCGGGTTGTGTAAGGGCGGGGCGGGACGTCGGTGTTTGAGGCAACTACACAAAACACCTCATCGTGCTCTCAATAAATCTCTCCACAACCTGATATCACCATCTTCACCATCACCACTATCACCATCACCATCACCACTTTCCCCACCTACACTTGCTGAGTTATTTTGTATTTTCCCAGCACGTCTTACGTAGTAATAATAGCAAAAAAAAGGAAAAATTGCAGGAGTTTGAAGATTATGATGTGAAAAATGTTAACTACATGAAAAAATGAGAAAAAACTAATAGATAAAGAGAGAGAAGAAAGAGAAAAACAAACAAAAAATATCAGAAGTATGAAGCTTAATGTGTGAAAATTGTTAACTCTGAAAAAATGAGAAGAAACTGATAGACAAAGAGGGAGAAGAGAGGAGAGAGAGAGAAGAGAGGAGAGAGGGAAGAGAGAGAGAGAGAGAGAGAGAGAGAGAGAGAGAGAGAGAGAGAGAGAGAGA
>JACEEZ010014066.1:70000-85000 GCA_016584305.1 Chionoecetes opilio
ATGTCTACAGTTCACCTATAGATGTATACAGCTGTACGTCCTCCAGCTCTCTATTCCAGCTACATCATTGTGCAGCTGTATCCTTCCATCAGCGGTTGTCCTGTTTACGTGTCATTTGGTTTTGATTCCGTTCCTGCCATGTGGCCAACTTTTTAACCCCTTGAGGCCCAGAACGTAATTTCCATTGTAATTTGGGTACCATTAAACGATTTTTAGTGTATATAAGCAATATTTTATAGATATAACCTGCTTATTATCCTTGACCACTAACTAATTTGGTATATTCAGTCACTTTTCGTAATTTTATGGCTAATAACATACAATTGTTTATATCAAAGGAAAGATCTGGGTGTGAAGGGGTTAACTGTTCCAACTCCACTTCTTGTGACTGGACGCGCTTCGCTTCGTTTCCTCGCATGATTATTTTGAAGCCAATTTTTCCCCATCATTTTATTTGCCTCCCTCCACGGAAAATCATCAAAACCACCCGAATGAAAACAAAAAAGCACAAGGGATTCTCTACTGTAATATAGGTGCTCGGTATGATTTTTTTTTTCAGGTGTGTGAAAAATTGGAGGGGTAGAAAGTAGAAACTCTCCAATCGGTCCGCGGCTTCAGGCGGATGAAAATATTTGTTACTCGACTCGAAAATTGCTTTGGGCAGCCATCGAGGGCGTAGCGGCAAAATCAACAATGAGCCCTTGTGTCCAGGGAGTCTGACTGTATTGTGATCAAGTCCCTTAGTCCTCCCCGCCGGACATGCACGGGAAAATAGAAGAGAGCCTTATGTCGCTTGCATCACTTGGTCATGATTTGTGGCTTAGGGGAGAAGGGGGTGAAAAAAGAGAGGATTTCGGTGTTTTGGGTTTACTGACGTGACCTTGGGCGGTGAAGTGGTTTTTTTTTTTTTTTTTTTTTTTTTTTTTTTTTTTTTTTTTTTTTTCATCATAAAGGACAGGCCAAGGTAAAAACAAAAAGGGTAACAAAAATTGAGATATTATTCTACCTCCTGACTTACTTGAGTCGTGTGTGTGTGTGTGTGTGTGTGTGTGTGTGTGTGTGTGTGTGTGTGTGTGTGTGTGTGTGTGTGTGTGTGTGTGTGTGTTTTGCACGTACACAGACTTATGTGATCAGTGTAAGTGTATATTTCTCTCACATAACAACTTATTTTTCTCCTCCTGTGGCGTGGGAGGGTGTCATGAAATATCCCTGGCGCCGTATCCACCATAGTATTAGTATGTACTCGCTTCTTCAGCTTGTGTTATGACTTTGAACTATCGAGTCTCAATGTACGCGTTCGTTAGTGACAAACAGTGCAATATCACTATCAAGAACCGACCAGACAGGCAGATTTGAAAACCCCTTCAC
Organism: Chionoecetes opilio; assembly: GCA_016584305.1. Classification (NCBI taxonomy): domain Eukaryota; kingdom Metazoa; phylum Arthropoda; class Malacostraca; order Decapoda; family Majidae; genus Chionoecetes; species Chionoecetes opilio. The sequence continues at coordinate 71,369 of JACEEZ010014066.1, forward strand.
GCCCAGATCTTTCCTTTGCTATGAAAAATTGTCTGATGTTAGCCATAAAATTACGAAAAGTAACTGAATATACCAAATTAGTTAGTCGATAAGGATACTAAACAGATGATATCTATAAAGTATTGCTTATAATAATTAAAAATCGTCTAATGGTAGCCAAATTACAATGGAAATTACGTTCTGGGGCTCAAGGGGTTAAAAGAACGTATGTGTTTATAAGTTTACCAAAGTTTTCATATAATGCATATTGGACGAAACTAGAATACACATCGAGAATTGCTTTGTGTTATGTTAATAGAACGTACACGTATGACAATGATATTACGTTAATAATTATAATTATATAATCATTCTCAATATTTTATAATTTCTTCCTCTTTACACAGTTATTTACCATGCTTTATCTTTATAATTTCTTCCTCTTTACACAGTTATTTACCATGCTTTATCTTTATAATTTCTTCCTCTTTACACAGTTATTTACCATGCTTTATCCTCTCCCAGTATATTAGTTGTTGTACCTGCTACCTTCATTTAGCATTGCATTCTTTATCTTGTGCCATTCCTTTATTTTATTTTTTCTTTCATTTAATTCCAGTCATCTATACTCCATCTCCCTTCTTTCATTTTTGTCACATCATACTTTACCTTTTTTTCCTTCTTTTATAGTCAGACAGCTTTTGATCGTCCTGTTCTCGTTCTAGTGCAGTAATTCCTTCACGCAGAGCACGTAAAAAATAACTAAAATTGCACGAAAGAGCGCGAAAATGGCGTCACTGAAATTGAATGCGAAAGATTACATTGTTAGTTACATTTTCTGCCACCCCAAAACACTCACAAAAGCAGTGGCTGTGTAGATGGCAGCAGCAGTACCTGAGGCAGTCTTGGTGACGCAGCACAGTGGCACAGCACCTCTGGGTGGCACACAGCTGTCGAAACACCTGCGAGAAACAGCTGACTAAGACTTACCTTTCTTCCAACCCGACCTGTCTTTGCACACCTGTTCCCATGACTCTTCGCAGGTGTGATCGGAACAATAGACGTGCCTTGTGTTCACTTCTTTTCATTTTTGTTATATTCCGAGGCGTTATTTAGTATACCTTGTTTTTCACTTTGTATTTTCAGTTTCCTGTTTTATGCATATTTTTATTCGACTAGGATGGCGAGTTTTAAACACCAAAGATAAAATGCCTGATTCATCTACTCGTAAGAAGAGCTGTTTTATCCACGTGTGTGTGTGTGTGTGTGTGTGTGTGTGTGTGTGTGTGTGTGTGTTAGCGTGTCCTTTCCTGACTAGATGGCTATTTCATCGTATATACACACCTAGATAGTACAGAGAAGATATTCAGTATGCTTTCTCACACCTTCCCATCTCTACCCTACCACCCTTCCTCCCCCCAGCCTCCCCCTTCTTCTACCACCTCTCACGCCCCACAAAACCACGCATGACACACCCTCTTCAGTTCTTTCTTCCTCCTTCCCACTGAAAGAATAATAGAAACAGCAACTTAAGACAAAAAGCAGTTTCAAAAGCCAAAAAGCAGTTTCAAAAGACAATAAAACAGTTGCAAAAGAAAAAAGCAGTTGCAAAAGACAAAAACTGTTTCAAAAGACAAAAAAATAGTTGCAAAAGACAAAAAAGCAGTTTCAAAAGTAAACAAAGCAGTTTCAAAAGAAAAAAGTTGTTTCAAAAGATTTTAAAAAACAGTTTCTAAAGACAAAAAACTGTTTCAAAAGTCAAACAAGCAGTTTCAAAAGACCAAAAAACTGTTTCAAAAGTCAACAAAGCAGTTGCAAAAGAAAAAAAGTTTCAAAAGACAAAAGAACAGTTTCGAAAGACAAAAAAGCAGTTTCATATATCCTGAAAGAATAAAAGTAGCATGAAAGAATGGGAAGATGAGAGAGAGAGAGAGAGAGAGAGAGAGAGAGAGAGAGAGAGAGAGAGAGAGAGAGAGAGAGAGAGAGAGAGAGAGAGAGAGAGAGAGAGTAAAAAAAAGATAAAAGGCGGGCAAGGCCATGCATAAAACTACGTAGTCACAAGGAGAAGGAGAGTGCGAGGGAGAGAGAAAGGGGGGGGGGGAGCCTGACAGACGCCCTGGCCAGAACCAATAAAGAGAGTAAGGAGTCGTGTTTTCTTCATAATAATGTTAGCAGCCGCGCCGGGAGCTCTGGACGGGAACACGGTTACTCGCTTTGACCCCGCGCTGTCCTGTCTTAGATGCTGGTGATAAAGACTGATGAATGGCCGGCACAGGCATATCATTATACGGAAGTGTGTGTGTGGGTGTGGGTTAGTGTGTGTGTGTGTGTGGGTGTGGTGTGTGTGTGTGTGTGTGTGTAGTATGATGTGTGTGGGTGGGTGGTTGGTGTGTGTGTGTGTGTGTGGAGTGTGGGGCTGTGTGTGTGTGGTAAGGTGTGGATGTGTGTGGTAAGGTGTGAATGTGGGTGTGGGTATGTGTGTGTGGCTGTGTGTTTGTGTGTGTGTGTGTGTGTGTGTGTGTGTGTGTGTGTGTGTGTGTGTGTGTGTGTGTGTGTGTGTGTGTGTGTGTGTGTGTGTGTGTGTGTGTGTGTGTGTGTGTGTGTGTGTGTGTGTGTGTGTGTGTGTGTGTGTGTGTTTGTTGTTTTTCATCATGTACATTTGATTATTTTTTGTTTCCTATTGTCTCATCTTTTCTGTCGTAATTTGTATACAGGGAATTTTAAGTTTTGGGTAAATATTTATGTATACGTGAATGAAGAGATTTTGGGAAGTATGATATGGATATTGAGAAAGAGAGAGAGAGAGAGAGAGAGAGAGAGAGAGAGAGAGAGAGAGAGAGAGAGAGAGAGAGAGAGAGAGAGAGAGAGAGAGAGAGAGAGAGAGAGAGAGAGAGAGAGAGAGAGAGAGAGATAACATCCTCGTCATCACCTCCCATATTAATACTAAAACTTATACATACATTCACCCAAACACTCATATCACAATCTTTCACACTCCACAAAAAACAACTCAATAACATTATCCTAAAAGCTTAATCCTAATCACGAAAGGGAAAAAATAACATAAGAAGCAACCTTAATATCTCCACTTTATCAATACACACAGATACACACTGACTATTATACTATGAATACGAGCCGGAAATGTCTTGGGGATCATTTGACTTCATTACCAATCTCCTCAGTACCAATTGACCTGCACCCTATAAATACTATATACTACCATATATACTACTATACTATACTATATATATATGCTATAAATATTTTCTTGGTATGAACACATTGAACAGGAGTAAAATATTGATAAACTGCAGCTGCTTTTCTCGCCCTCCGTCTCAACCCGATGCTGGAGAGGCAGTGGCGGGGCGATGCGGGTGCCTGAGGCGTCTTAGCTAACCTCCTCACCCGAGTCTCCACCTGCCTATACGAGCACCTGTTAATTTTTTTGCGTCAGCTGGTGTAGTGGTAACCCGCATATTTTTTTCCTCTTTTTCTCTCTCTGTCTGTCTCTGTCTCTTTCTTTCTCTCTGTCTGTCTGTCTGTCTGTCTGTCTGTCTGTCTCTCTCTGTCTGTCTCTGTCTCTTTCTTTCTCTCTGTCTGTCTGTCTGTCTGTCTGTCTGTCTGTCTCTCTCTCTCTCTCTCTCTCTCTCTCTCTCTCCTCTCTCTCATCTCTCTCTCTTCTCTCTCCTCTCTCTCTCTCTCTCTCTCTCTCTCTCTCTCTCTCTCTCTCTCTCTCTCTCTCTCTCTCTCTCTCTCTCTCTCTCTCTCTCTCTCTCTCTCTCTCTCTCTCTCTCTCTTTATAATATATATCTTATAATCCTCCTGAACGTAACCAGTGGAGAGCAAGAACCTTCACAGCTGTTTTGCTTCACCTGCCACCACCTCCCTCCTCCTGCTAAGACCAGTATCACCACCTCATCCCCTCCCCCTCTACGCCACCTCTCCTCCCCCCCTCTACGCCACCTCACCCCCTCCCCCTCTACGCCACCTCACCCCCTACTAGACACACCCTACTTTACCCCCACCATCCCCACTCCCACCGGTTATACTCCCACCATCACCGGGTTCTTGCTTCTAACATCTTCACATCCACCCAACATCACCTATGTAGCTACTAAGGCAATACCAATAAAAGTGGTTAGTGATGGTTAGTGATAGTAAAATTGGTTAGATAGGTAAATGGTGGTGATGGGGGTTGTGTGAGAGGGCTGGGTGGTGGTGATGGTGGTGGTGGTGGTGATGGTGGTGATGGTGGTGGTGGTGGTGGTGGTGGTAATGGTGATGGTGGTGGTGTGTGGGGTGGTGGTGGGGGTGGTGATGGTGGTGGTGGTGGTGGTGGTGGTGGTGGAGGAGATACTTGCATTGTTTTTGTTTTTTTAGTTGAAGGGATAGAGACACTGTTTTTATAGTATGAAGGGATAGAGACACTGGTTTTTTATAGTATGAAGGGATAGAGACACTGGTTTTTTATAGTATGAAGGGATAGAGACACTGGTTTTTTATAGTATGAAGGGATAGAGACACTGGTTTTTTATAATATGAAGGGATAGAGACACTGGTTTTTTATAGTATGAAGGGATAGAGACACTGGTTTTTTATAATATGAAGGGATAGAGACACTGGTTTTTTATAATATGAAGGGATAGAGACACTGTTTTTTATATATGAAGGGATAGAACACTGTTTTTTTTTAGTATGAAGGATAGAGACACGGTTATATTGTTTAAATATGAAGCAAAACACTGTTTTTATATGGAGGTTAGAGATGGTCTTTTTTATAATATAGGGAAGGCATTGGGTATTTTTATAATAAAGGGAAAAACTTATTAATTAAGCAATATGACAAAAAGCTTGGATAAATTTCGTATGACAGATTGGAAACGTCCTTGTATTAAAACTACGAGAAAGGGTTATATAACATTGTAATGCTTCTATTTCGTATCAGATTACGTCCTGCTGTATTAAGAATCGTCCGTCGCTTGCTATCTCTCTCTTCTCTCTCTCTCTCTCTCTCATCTCTCTCTCTCTCTCTCTCTCTCTCTCTCTCTCTCTCTCTCTCTCTCTCTCTCTTCTCTCTCTTCCTTCTCTCTCTCTCTCTCTCCTCTCTCTCTCTCTCTCTCTCTCTCTCTCTCTCTCTCTCTCTCTCTCTCTCTCTTTTCTCTTTATATCTTTTTATTTATACCATCTTACATAACTATAATTATTTACAAAGAAAAATATGTATGTCTCTCTCTCTCTCTATTCCTTCTCTCTCACTCTTAATGTCTATCTTATAATCCTCCTGAATGTAACCTATTTACCGATCAATGTTTATAGGAAGTTGAGTATTTATTCGTATTGTTTAGTCTGTAATTAGTCTGAAGGTGCGAAAACTTCAGAAATTAACTCACTGACTGCATCGTTCCTTTAGGCGTTAGGCAAAAGTTTACGTTATCTTTTATTCCTAATCAGAGTAATGATTTATGAAGGCTGAGTGTTTGGTAAAGACTTTCTTCACACTCTTAAGCCACGTGTTCCTATCTGACTCAGTTGATTATTTATAAAACACATGAATCTCCTATCAGGCAAAGCATCCGTTGTAAGCACATATTAAACCCTAACTCTACATTAAGTTACTTCAGTACATATAAACCCAATACGTGGAGCCTCAAGTTTGAATAAAAAGTCTAACACACAATCGTATTTAAAATGTGCGTAAGATGGGAACAGAATTAATGGAACAATGTTTTTTTCTTTGGAGTTGTTGACCTTTTAAAAGAGTGAAGTGTTGGTAAATCTTGCGAGTGCTAAGTATATCGTCCACTTCCTCTCTTGTCAGACCGACGTTTACAATCAGCAGGTTTGTAAATATATCTAAAGTAAAGTTTCACCTCCTTGCCTTCTGCCCTGCGTCGTCTCCCGCCAGCATCAGGAACCATCGATCCAGTGTGTTAATTCAAATATCGATGCCAGATTTTTTTACTTCTTCTCGTCGTCTAAATCAACTTTTACGACATCCAGGAGAAAAAGAAATAGAAAAAACCTGACGTGATCTAAAGGTGAGAGTGGAAGGTATTCTCCACTACTTGGATTAGTGGATGAGATTGTATCATTCTAATCCTGTATTTTTTTCGTTCTTGTTATTGGAAGACACTTTTTTGGTTCTATTTTTTCTTGTGTTATGTTGGTGTGTTTTATTTTTCTGTTTTCTTTCGTTCGTTTCTTTCTCCCTTCCTTCCTTCCTTCCTTCCTTCCCTGGCTTGTGTGATATAGATGAAAAGCTTCTGTGGAAAGGTCGCGTAAAGTCTGAAGTCACACCAAACTATCTCAACCTGAATAAGTAAATTTAATCAGCACTGTTGAGTCTCGCTTGTCCGCCTTCGCCACTTGCTGAGTGTTGGGGGGGGAGGCAGGGGGGAGGATTGGGGGGAGGTGGCAGGGGGGCAGGATTGGGGGTAGGGAGGGGGGCAGGATTGGGGGTAGGCAGGGGGCAGGATTGGGGGTAGGGCAGGGGGCAGGATTGGGGGTAGGCAGGGGCAGGATTGGGGGTAGGCAGGGGGCAGGATTGGGGTTGGCAGGAGGCAGGAGGGACAGGGTTGGGGGTAGGCAGGGGGGCAGGTTGGGGTAGGCAGGGGGCAGGATTGGGGGTAGGCAGGGGGCAGGATTGGGGGTAGGCAGGGGGACAGGGTTGGGGGTAGGCAGGGGACAGGGTTGGGGGTAGGCAGGGGGCAGGGTTGGGTGTAGGCAGGGGGGCAGGGTTGGGGGTAGGCAGGGGGGCAGGGTTGGGGGGAGGCAGGGGGACAGGGGGTCGAGGGGGGCAGTAGCTTTACCATTAACCTTTAGTGGTTGTGCTTTTCTTACCACAAAGTTTAGCGCCCTTGTTGTAATTTCTTCTTTGTGTTGTGAAAAGGACACATCCATCACGGAGAAAAATTTCGGATGCATACGGTTTGACGTCAGCCCCATGAGGTGTAAATATAGCCTTTATCTCTATGATCTGATCTCAGTTTACTTTAGTTTCTCTATTTTTCGCCTCGGGGTTTTTTTTTTTTTTTTTTTTTTTTAGGTGGCGTGTGTCGTGTCGCTCATTCACGTGTTAAGTGGTGGAAAAAAGTTATGTGGTGTAAAGGGAGAAAAAAAAGGTAAGAAAATTGATTGATGTAAACTATTGAAAAAAGATAGGAATTTCGACACTTCCTGGGTGCAAAACAGTAGAAACACACACCACACACACACCACACACACACAACACACACACACACACACACACACACACACACACACACACACACACACACACACACACACACACACACACACACACAAAGATACACACACACAACACACACACACACACACACACCCACACAACACACACACACACACACAAACACACACACACACACACCCGCATAACTAAACATGTAGCGTCCCGGAACCCGTATCTTCCTCCTCCTCCTCCTCCTCCTCCTCCTCCTCCTTACCTCTCCTCCACTCCTTGACACTCCTCCCCTCCCTCCTCCTCCTCCCCTCCCTCTCTCCTCCTCCTCCATCCTCCTCCTCCTCCTCCTCCGCCCTCTCCCGTTACTCCAGAGTGGCGTGGAGATACAACTGTTACTCTCATTATGTAGCTAAAGTCAATGTTGGTAGCGGATCAAATAGTTTACTTAAACGTAACTTAATCGTTCAATCAAGTCTAACTATATGTAACACCATCTTAAGAATCTCCGTTGTCATTATTATTGTCATTATGATTTTACTGGTAAGATGAGTCATAGTGGATTTAAATAATTAGGTTTCTTGTCCTTATTATGTCAATGATAATGAATAGGCTGCTGTCTGGGGTTCATGTTTATGCTATGCTATGCTAATAACTGATGTGTTTTTTTCAGGTGGTCGGCTGCAGCGCTAACGAAAGGCGCTTTGGGGAACAGGTAAGCTAACAACCCTCATGTTATTATTATTATTATTATTATTATTGTTATTATTATTAATATTTTTACATCACAAAGGACTGGCCAAGGGTGGGGGGGAAGAGGTAACAAAAAGTCCGCCTAGTTGCCAGTCCCTCGTCACCTGTCTTTACCTTCTCACAGATGTTCTTCCGTCATCTGCTTACTCATTATCAAACTTATTCCAGTGCCATTACTCTTACTTTCTTACTCTAAACTTGAGAGAGAGAGAGAGAGAGAGAGAGAGAGAGAGAGAGAGAGAGAGAGAGAGAGAGAGAGAGAGAGAGAGAGAGAGAGAGAGAGAGTTATGCACGTAGGTGAGTGATGATAGTGAAACTTAAGACGATTTTTTTTATATATCGTCTCTTTCTGTGATGACGTAACGTTTAGTGTCACCTTTTTTTGGCCCTTCATAGATGCTTTTCCTTCACTTTCCTTCCTTCATTCATTCATTCAGGCTCCTTCACTGACTCATATACTCATCCCACTTTCACATTGCCATTCATTCACTGACTCACTCATTCATCTACCTACTACACAGCTTCAAAGGGCCGAAAATGGCTAGAAATCGCCTGTTTTTACGTGATATTCTTTCTACTTTTCTTGTCTATTCGTGTTAGTGAATGCAAGTCCTCCTCCTCCTCCTCCTCCTCCTCCTCCTCCTCCTCCTCCTCCTCCTCCTCCTCCTCCTCCTCCTCCTCCTCCTCCTCCTCCTCCTCCTCCTCCTCCTCCTCCTCCTCAACGCCCGCACACTGAAGCATCAATGTATCTTGTAAGGAATGATGCGGGTGATGGTAGCTTCTTCCCCCTCCCTCCCCTCCCTTCTCTCCCTCCCTCCACCCCCAACCCACCCCATCCCTTCTCCTTATCCCCCTCTGGCGCCTTCACACCCACCCACGTGCATAACTCTCCTCTCTCTCTCTCTCCTCTCCATCTCTCTCTCTCTCTCTCTCTCTCTCTCTCTCTCTCTCGTGCCCTCCCGCATTGCTCGCTACAAGTTTATCTTATTTCTCTTCTCTTTCCCTTCTGGCACATTCGTTCTTTTTATGCCTCTTACTCTCCTTCTTTCTCTCTTCCTTTTCTTTTCTTTTCGGACACGAGGCTTTTCTGCCTTCTGTTTCTTCTTAGTGTTCCTATTTCTCATGTATCTTGTTTTATCCTCTCAAAGTCCACCTGCTCACGTCTTGCCATATCTGATCACCTCTCAGCTTACTGACGTGATGTGAAGAAAGATAAAGCTATTCGTCTGTTTCAATCTCTACCTCATTTTTATTCGATCACTTGTCTGTGTCTGTCTGTCTGTCTTTCGCCGTGTCTGTTCTAGCCACTTGTTGATCTTTATTTGTCTCTCTATTGCCTATTCATCTATTTGTATTTATTCAATGTATGTTATGACTTCCTTATCAATACATTTACGTGCAGTGGCCGCCAAATGTTGCGGTGGTCTGGGCGGGGCGCCATGATGCATTGGCTGCCAAGTTAACGACCTTTTAATTGCTGTTTCGCGGAACTCGAGCAAACCAGATTTATAAATTGATGACATGGCAACAAGACACTGATACTTAGCAACACCGCAGGAGGTATGACCGCCTTTGACCGGTATGTACGTATAATTAAGCAAGTCAGTGCTGTCTTAGAGGACAAGGAGAGTGTACGCACTGTTTCCGTTCTTTCGTCATTAGTTACGAGGATATTTTCTAACTGTGCAATCGTTTATTGCTTCATGGCTCCTCGGCGCATTGTATCCCAGGATACTATAAGCTGCATACCAGATGCTCTCATGGTGTGGTCTTGTTTTTCATATTATGGAGTGGGTAACCTCGTATTTCTTGAAAAAGGTGTTACTGTGAACAGTGACCGATATTTAGACATCCTGCACGACAATCTTGAATCCTGCTGTGACAAGTGTAAGGCAGAAACTTTTATGAAGGACGGTGCCCCATGTCACCGGGCAAACGTTGTTAAGGAATGGTTGGCTATGTGTGCTATCAATTGCTTTGACTGGCCTCCTATATATAGTCCTGACTTGAACCCAATAGAAAATCTTTGGTCTATAATGAAAAGGTAGCTTCAAGAAGTGGACAATAGTTCATTGGCGAAGTTAAAAGCTGCACTGTTAAAAATGTGGGAGGAACTACCAAAGGAGCTTCTTCAAAAACTTGCAGACTCGTTACCTAACAGACTGCAGGATGTTATAAAGAAGAAAGGGAATGCAATCAAGTACTAGGATACCGGTAAGTTACACAGTCCTTGATTTTTAATGTTTTACGAATATTTTGTTGCATTTTGAGTGAGCGTGTCACTGACGCCAGCAGGAAGTCCCACACCCACAACATTTGGCGGCCACGTACAGTATAATTTTTATATTTCTCACGTATACGTTGCTGTTTCCTGATTTATTTATTCATTCCTTCACTCACATACACAAACACACAAATACACATAAACAAGCACGCAACCATCGTGTTTCATACCGTCAAGTATCAATGACATTCAATTTGTTGCTGTCCTTTTCGATTGGTATACGTCGTCTCTCCAACCACGATTCCTGCTTCCCTTTTTTCCCTGCCACCCCTTGTCTCTCCTCCCCCCCCTCTCCCACGATGGTCGAGGGTGACTCCTCTCTATGTTGAAATAATATCCACTGGTCTTTGTCGTGTTGCTTCTTGGGTCTTCGGTTACCTTGTCGCTTTGTCTCTCCTTTCAGCGGCCGATACTTTTGTCTCTCCTTTGTCATGTTAAGTCTCGCGGCAGTGCATTGACCCTCACCTCCTAAGATGTATTTATTTGTGTGTTTTATTCTTTAACAATAACTTTACGTATCTGAAGTAGTTTTCTTGTGTTATTTGTGTAACTAACTCTTGTATTCGCTTCACTTTGGATGTATAGTTAGGAATGATTGATTATTAATTTTGACGTTCGAAGATGTATTTTTGTGTCTTATTCTGATACAATAACTTTACGTATCTGAAGTGGTTATCTTGTGTTATTTGTGTTGACGCTTCACTTTGGTTACATAGTTAGAAATTATGGTTTTTTTTTATGTAGTCTATGTTGATTGAGTTTTTTGTACCGGGAAAGGACAGGTTAATAAGGTAGGCCTACTGAGCATTGGTAAAGTGTTTCCATTCACTGTCACTGTTCGTATAATATCTAATGAGAGAGAAAAAAAATTACGAAATCGTATATTACGAAATTTAGCATCACTACAGATTTTTGTGCCACTGAAGACAGTTACATAATATAAACTATTGTGCATGCCTCTTCAGTGGCACTTACAAATCTGTAGTGATGCATAAATTCGTAATATATGGCACCTGGCAACATTAGTGCAGTGGCGACTATAGTGTTGTTGACGGTAGACCACATTGAGGAGGAAGATTGATGTCACTATTGTTTCCTAAGCGACGTGTTTGTTCTCCTACTCAAAACTCTGTCAAATATTCGTATGTGGATATTCACCTGAAGCCGTCTTAGTTTTAGTGTGGGAAATTTTTTTGGACGAGAGAACTTAAGTAAGACTCAAACAGAACACGTCTTGTCTGAAGGGTCGTTAATCCTTCTTCACCTCTACCCATTCCCCCTCAAACAAAATATTATTGAACGCCGTAGGAACTAAAAAGATATTATTTTCCTCTCGTTTACCCCTAAAGACCCAACCTGAGATACCTGTAGGCGAGGTTATCCCCCCTTTCTCTTTCTTTCTTTGACCTTTTCTCCAGGCTCGTAATCTTCGCGCCCTTTGACCTTCTTCTTTGTCTGAGGGCGTCCCCACACCTGTCACAGCAACCCTTCACACCTGCCTGCCATTCATCAGGTGTTTAGCTAAGGCCTGTCTCGTCCACGTCTAAGCCCTTGGGAAGGTCTTGAGAAGGACATTCAAACTTGTTGTGGAAATATTAATCTTGCGCTGTGAAAATAAACAAATGAATAGCGTCCGTCTCTTCCATGTCCATTTTGACACGAGGAGTTGTCTGGTTTGTTTACGTTTCGCTTATATGCATCTTTTTTTTTTTTTTTTTTACAGTGTGGTTGTTGATAGTAGTAGTAGTGGTTGGATAAGCAGTAGTAGTAGTAGTAGTAGTAGTAGTAGTAGTAGTAGTAGTAGTAGTAGTATAGTAGTCGTAGCAGTAGTAGTAGGGCATAGGGCTATGAGGATCACAGCCTATTGAAAGGGACACACACACACGCACACGCACACGCACACGCACACGCACACGCACACGCACACGCACACACACACACACACACACACACACACACACACACACACACACACACACACACACACACACACACACACACACACACACACACACACCACCTCCGTTGTGCTCATAATAAACATATCGAGGAAGATAAGATGTCACGAGAGAGTGCAGACGACAATTCCTTCTCCTTCACGGCCTTCTGCGTGTGATCTGGATGGGAGGGATGAAGGAGGAGGAGAGGAGGAGGAGGGCAGGAGCAGGAGCAGGAGCAGGAGGAGGAGGAGGAGCAGGAGCAGGAGCAGGAGGAGGAGGAGGAGGAGGAGGAGGAGGAAGATTATCCCAAGCAAATTCCTCATAAGTCCTTTGACTGATTCTTGTTTTCCATATTTTGAAAGACGGACGAATCGGTATTTTCGCATTGGAATGTTTAATTTTGTTGTTTTTCCTTCACGACACTTATTTATTTTTCTTGGTTTATTTTGACGGTGACGACAGGGCTGGAGACGCGTGGATGGGAGGGTAATAGGGAGAGAGAGACAGACGTTTAGGGCTTTTGTAGGTATGGCGTGAGGTCACCAGGATTTTAGAGTGGGCTTCAGGGCGGCGACTCTCCTATCAGAAGCCCAATATGCACTTCCTTGCTTTTTTTCCCCTTGACAAATGGAGAGTTGCCGAGTGCTTGAGCAAACCGTGTCACCATTATGCTAGAGGATCCTTGGCCCCGTAGTGGTGCCTGAAGTTTTGCTGTCCTAAGATGGTTGTGAGTGAGGCGATGGTGAGGAGGCTTGGGAGTGGAGAAGGGAGGGGGGGGAAGTAAGAAAGGTGGGGGTAGGGGTAGGGTAGGGGAAGGTTAGGTGGGGGTGAGGGTGGGGGAAGGTGAGGAAAGGTGGGGCTTGGGGGGTGGGGGAAGGGGAGGAATGGAGGGGGTGGGGGCTTGGGGGGTGAGGGTAGGGGAAAGGTGGGGGTTGGGGGTTGAGGGAAGGGGAGAAAAGGAAGGGTTGGGGGTGATGAGGGTGGGGGAAGGTGGGGGCTTGGGGGGTGAGGGAAGGAGGTGTGTTGGGGTGAGGGTTAGGGAAAGGTGAGGGTTGAGGGTAGGGGAAGGGGAGGAAAGGAGGGGGGTTGGGATGAGGGGGAGGATAGGGAAGGAAAGGAGGGGGGTGGGGGGTTGAGGGAAGGAGGTGTGTGGGGGCTTGGGGGGTGAGGGAAGGAGGTGTGTTGGGGATGAGGGTGGGGGAAGGTGAGGAAAGGAGGGGGTTGGAGGGTGGGGGAAGGTAAGGAAAGAAGGGGGGGGCGTCCATCTTACTCCCTGAAGCTGTTACCATGACAACGAATACTTCCTCCTCAGCTGTTTACCAAGTCGTCAGCGGGAATGTTGGGTTTCCATTGTTATGTTTTCACTCCATATACTCGCCTACTCGAACTCCATGAAAAGATTGGGACTCGTTGCTTTGAATGTGCGCTCTTCCTTCCCTCTTGGCGCCGCGTCAGGTTACGGCCCGGCTCTTACT
>JACEEZ010014066.1:97500-107500 GCA_016584305.1 Chionoecetes opilio
ACGGTGGGCCTGAGGCAGTTGTCTGTTGGCTGCGTATAGGGTTGTTGTGGTGCGCTATAGAGGAACCTTATAGGACCCTTATATATTAGGCTCACGAGGCTTGGTGGTGGAGTACAGGATGGAATGAACACAGACTCGAGTGCATTTTTTAAGGACCTTTGTGGCTTTTTTCATGGCTCATCACAAGTATTCATGTCTTTCCTTAGCTTTTATATTATTTGTGGATGTGTTTATTAATCCATCGTATCTCTCTCTCTCTCTCTCTCTCTCTCTCTCTCTCTCTCTCTCTCTCTCTCTCCTCTCTCTCTCTCTCTCTCTCTCTCTCTCTCTCTCTCTCTCTCTCTCTCTCTCTCTAAATCTAATATACTCTCGTCTCTAATCTCTAATCTCTCTAATCATCTCTCTCATCTCTCTCTTCTCTCTCTTCCTCCCTCTCTCCTCTTTCTCTCTTCCATCTTCTCTTTCTCTCTCCCTCCCTCTCTCCTCTCTTCCTCTAATATCGCTATAGTATCGAGGCGTGTCAGTAAAATCTCAGTAGAGAATCAAAATAATCATAACTGAGATGCTGAAATATTGAAGAACATGCGGAGAATTCTTCCATCTTTTTCTCCTTCCTCCACATTCTCACCACTCTATTTTCGCTTCCAACTCTTTCTTTTCTCCCTACATTCTCCTCCGTTCCTCTAACTGACCTCACTCTCCCTCACCCCCTGTCCCCTCTCCCTCCTCCCCCCTCCTTGAATCTAACTGAGGAGGTAGTCGACTTGAGAAAGGAAGGGAACATTAGACAAGTGGTCGTATTAATTATGGACGACACGTACTTTCACTATGGTCCTACCGTTGGCCTGGCTCCTGACGCTTGTGTAGAGGGAGGTTGGGAAGAGGAGGAGGGAAGGTTGAGGGAGGGGTGTAGAAAGGGGAAAGAGGAAGAAAGGGAACGTAGTCAAGGAAGTATAGATAAAGAAGCAATAATGAGGGAACTAAAGTGATGCTATTTGAATGCAGGTGACATAAACTTAAAACTGACTCCGTGGTAACACAAATTTAGAGAAAGAAAAATAAAAATAAAACACTCGACATTGAGGTTTTAAAAAAGATTGAAAATGAAGTAACACGGAAAATAAAGTTAGGAATAGGATGCGTCTTGAAAAGAAAAATAGACAACAAACATGAAAGCAAGAGAAAGAGAGACAAAGAGAGAGAGGAAAGAGAGAAAAAAAAGTTACCTGAGAGTTAGCAAAGAACTGAAAGTCAGAATGAGAGATGGGAACTCACTCACTCACTCACTCACCATCACTCGTAACTCCCTCACCACCTTCCTCCTGCCCTTCCTCACTCCCTCACTCGCAGCTGCATGATGGGCGAGTATAATAGTGTCCCTGCGATGGTGATGACAAGGGGGGGGGGAGTGAGGGAGGGCGAGAGACAATGCTGATGGTGAAGGAAGGGATGTCAAAGTGCTACAGGGAAGGAACCAGCAGGAGAAGGACAAGTGGGGGTGCAGAGAGAGAGAGAGAGAGAGAGAGAGAGAGAGAGAGAGGGGAGAAGAGAGAGAGAGAGAGGAGAGAGAGAGAGAGAGAGAAATGTACACTTACTGCCTTAATGTATCATTTTAATCTACTTTTATATTTGATCTGTTTACAGAAAGAAAGAGAAAGAGAGAGAGAGAGAGAGAGAGAGAGGAGAGGGGAGAGAGAGAGGAGGAGCGAGAGAGAGAGAGAGAGAGAGAGAGAGAGAGAGAGAGAGAGGGGAGAGAGAGAGAAAGAAGAGAGAGATTTTAAGAGAGAGATAGGAGAAAAAAAAAAAAAAAGCCCATTGAAGAAAGTATAGTTTGTAGAAGAGAATTAATGGGAAGTAGAGGTTGATGAGAGGCAAGGAGGATTAATAAACACAGGAGGAGGTAAAGGAGGCGATGAAGGAGGAGGAGGAGGATAGCCTAGCCTTGCCTGGGGTACATAATACATAGCGGGTTACGCCGTGGTGACTGGGGACAATCACAAGCCCTCGCAACTGCCAACTTTCAGCGGCTACCAATCAGGCCGGGCCCTAAAGTCTCCCAGGACAAGTTTGTGGAGGTGAAAACCGTGGGTGGAGGAGGAGGAGGAGATGACCACAATCACTCCTCCCGCTATTCCGCCACGCCGCAAGAGCCAATGTCCATCACATGTCCATTAACTCGCAAACTTTCTCTCCTTGGAAATGGGAGCAGTCCATTCAACTCGACCACATCTCCGATTACCCACAAGTCCACCCGCCTGCTAACTTTGGCCTCACCCGCCCTTTAGCCGCTGAATATCTAAAGAGGAAGAGTTGAAAAGGTTGTTAGGAAAAGATCGTAAGGCCACCCAACCTCTTGAATAGATTTCACGCCTTCGACCAGCGGTGTTCAGGGTGCGGCAGGTGGCTCACAATCTCTCTGTTTGCGGCTCTTTGAAAATAACAATGATAATGATGATAATGTTTGCGGCTCTTTGAAAATAACAATGATAATGATGATAATGTTTGCGGCTCTTTGAAAATAACAATGATAATAATGATAATGTTTGCGGCTCTTTGAAAATAACAATGATAATGTTTGCGGCTCTTTGAAAATAATAATGATAATGTTTGCGGCTCTTTGAAAATAACAATGATAATAATGATACTGTTTGCGGCTCTTTGAAAATAACTGATAATAATGATAATATTTGCGGCTCTTTGAAAATAACATTGATAATAATGATAATGTTTGTGGCTCTTTGAAAATAACTGATAATGATGATGATAATAATGATAATGTTTGTGGCTCTTTGAAGATAACAATGATAATGACGATGATAATAATGATAATAGTATTGATATTTATGACTATTATGAAATATTAACTACTATTCATTAAATACTCAGTTTGCGACTGAAAATAACAATGATAATGATGATAATAGTATTGATATTTATGACTATTATGGATATTGTATTATTTACTTTTAATTAAATACTCAAAAATTTTGTAAGACTAGATGTTCAGTTTTTGATAGCTCATTTATGGCCGGAAAATACGCTTCTGATGGTCACAGAAGCGTATCCAGACAGCCGCTTCGGAGTATATAAGGCAAGACTGTTTTTCTCATTTGTTATCAGTAGTTATACGATATATCATATTTCTTCCAATTATTATGTAATATTGAGTTTCATCTATAACTGTATTTTTGAATTTAGTTGGATTATGGATGCTTTTATGTATAGCTTTGTGAGAGAATAGGGCAGTATTTCCAGTTGTGTGATCCATGGGAAAGTATACGTCAGCTGTATGATATATAGTATAATATATCATTGCATAATATAGTTTTAGATCAATTAACTTCACAAAGCAGGTAACATAAGCATGGGAACTAAAACACTGCCTTTGAAATACACTGTACGAGAGAGAGAGAGAGAGAGAGAGAGAGAGAGAGAGAGAGAGAGAGAGAGAGAGAGAGAGAGAGAGAGAGAGAGAGAGAGAGAGAGAGAGAGAGAGAGAGAGAGAGAGAGAGAGAGAGAAAGAGAGAGAGAGAAAATTGGGGTGGGGTGGGGGGAAGGAGGTATGGGGGAATACAAACAGACAGACAGACAGATAAATAGACAGACAGACCTCGTAGACTTGTTTGACCGCTTGACCTTCGGGAGCACCTAAGTTTACTCACACTCCTGTACTATTCACGTTCATCTCTCCAGCAGCCTTTCTTTTTGTTCTCCCTATCTTTCTTTCTCTCAATTCCACTTATCTTATTTTGTTTTTCTGGCTGAAGGTTCCATCGTGTCCATATCCAATCTGGTATTTAAAAGAGAGGAAATGTCTTACTCTTCCCATGATTAACAATGATAGGCGAGACTCGTGTTGTTTATATAGGAAAATAAATGTGTTGTATCGAGAATGTTCGTCTTGTTTTCGTTTGTGTTGGTGTTGGTGATAATGCCAGAGTCTTTGTGTGTGTGTTTGGCAATAGATTGATGACCTTCCCGTTGATAATGTCAAGGAAGCGATTGTTTGACGTCTTTCTTACTCTACACTTGGAGGTTTTCGAAGCATTAGCTAATCATTAGTAGATAAATCATTGAGGGGTGGAGCGAGTCATTGCAGATGTGAGGATGTTTATTGTTGGGGTTACGTTGCGTTGTTCTGTTGGAGGAGAATGTTTGTGTAAATAACCTACTAACTTAAATTGTGTGTGTGTGTGTGTGTGTGTGTGTGTGTGTGTGTGTGTGTGAGTGGGGTGTGTGTGTGTGTGTGTGTGTGTGTGGTGTGTGTGTTGTGTGTGTGTGTGTGTGTGTGTGTGTGTGTGTGTGTGTGGGGTGTGTGTGTGTGTGTGTGTGTGTGTGTGTGGTGTGTGTGTGTGTGTGTGTGGTGTGTGTGTGTGTGTGTGTGTGTGTGTGCGTGCGTGCGTGCGTGCGTGCGTGCGTGCGTGCGTGTGTGTGTGTGTGACTATGTGTGTGTGTGTTGTGTGTGTGTGTGTGTGTTGTCTGTGTCTGTGTGTGTGTGTTCAAGTTTAAATGGAATGAAGAGTCAAAATATGTTGTTATTTGTATGCCAACACGTACAGGCCTACCCTCTGTCTTCCTCGTCGCCACTGTCACAAACTTTAATAAAACGATGAAAAAAAAACACGTATTGAGGCACAAGTAAACAAGACTAGGAAAGAAAAAATAGGCAAGAAGTAACCATCGACTCAAATGACATGGCGTAACTTACAAACAGACAGACAATACGGGCGTGACATGACCCAAAGCGTGACGTGACATGGGCGGGCGTTGTGACACTAAGGGCGCCGCGTAACGGTTGGCTGTCTCATAAGTCAGCTTTATGGGGCAAACAGAACACTTTGGGCCATTCATCCTGGCATGATGGACTCAGTCTGTTTGTTGACAACGCACAGCTGTTAACCCCTTGAGACCCAGAACGTAATTTCCATTGTAATTTGGCTACCATTAGACACTCTTAATGAATATAAGTAATATTCTATAGAAATAACCTGTTTAGTATCCTTGTCCACTAGTTAATTTGGTATATTCAGTCACTTTTCATATTTTTTTGGCTAACAACAGACGATTTTATATAGCAAAGGAAAGATCTGGGCGTGAAGGGGTTAAGGCACCGTATGTCTAAGCATCCCAGTCACACAGCCTCCATGCAGTCAGCCTCTTCTTTAGCATAATCTCGTCCGGCGCGCATAGTCCCGTTCTCTATGCAAGTATGTGGTTTCCTAGTGAAGACGCTTGGCTGTAGCTCCGAAACTAACCATAGGATAATCTCGAAAATACGCTCATTGTGATTCCCACACAAAGTTACATCACAATTACATGACACCTTAACCTATCCTAACCGTAACCTAACGTAACCTAACCCGACGTGTTCAAGAGTAAACGCCACATACTCTTCCAGAAAACGGGAATATGTGTCCGGCGCCTCTATACATCCCTCTTGTCGAGTCTTGGAGTGCCTAATATCCTTTTCATGCTTACAATACTAGAAATGCACTCTTTCCCCCTCTTCCGTCTACAGCACGTATTGGGGCTATGAGAAATGTATCCTAAGTGTTTATCAAGAGGTGTTTTTGCAGTAAAGACGAAAGGAGATGAAAATACGTTCCTAGGTCATCTTGCAGGCTGTTATGGGTGCTCAGGGCGAGGTACAAAAAGGTTACTCAATGGTAGTTATGTTTTGCCGTCGAAAGAGGAAAACTTCGACGGAAAATGAAGCTATTTAGAGAGAAAGAGATAGATAGATAGATAGATAGATAGAGAAAGCGAGAGAGAGAGAGAGAAAAAAAAAAAAACTTAACTCAGAGTGCTGAATACCAATAGGCAAGCCACTGAAAGCATTGCATCTCCCTCCCAACCAGTCCCAAATACTCGATTCTTCACTTACCAACTTCAATCCAGACACCACTTCCACATCTTTCCTTGTCTATATGAATCTCCTTACCTCTATACCTCCTTTCTTCCTTAATCCCTCCCTCCCTAATGTCCCTAATGGTCCTCGGTTAGGCAGCTCCAAAGAGACACTGGGATGAGAGGCAAGCTGAGGGCCCCTGGACGGCTCGGCTCCCATGTGTCGGTGATCTGAATGCCACGACGGTCCTTCGATAATCTCATCACACTCGCAGGCGTCCCAAGGCGGCTCAGAGGCTGCGGACGGTGACGCGGCTGGGGAAATGATGGTGCAGGTGGAGAGAGGAGCTAGGTGGTGGAGTTCCTAGGGGGGGAGGGGATGTAAGGTTAGGTTAAGGGGTTAATGTTGTAATGTGGTTATTCAGTGCAGGACAAGTGGTTAGGTGGGTTATGTAAGGGGGGAATCTGGGGAAATGGTGGTTCAGGTGGAGAGAGGAGCTAGGTAGTGGAGTTCCTAGCGGGGGGGAGGTTAAAGGATTAATGTGGTAATGTGGTAATGTGGTTATTCAGGGCAGGACGAGTGGTTAGGTGGGTTCTGTATGGATGTGGAGTGGATACTAATGTGATGTATGTCTTTTGCATTCATAGTTGTGGTAATGTGGAAGATATTACGTTATCACTGCTATTTTTTCAGTCTTGTATCCATGCACTAGGTTTTTGTTTTGATAATCCACCTCCATCCACCTTGCCTACCATCCACATCGTCATTCATTCCCTTAAACCCCTTGAGACCCAGAACGTAATTTTCATTGTTATTTGGGTGCCATTAGACGATTTTTTGTGAATATAAGCAATATTTTATAGATATGACCTGTTTAGTATCCTTGTCGACTAACTAATTTGGTATACTCAGGTACTTTTCTTAATTTTATGGCTGATAACATACAATTTTTTTATATAGCAAAGGAAAGATCTGGGCGTGAAGGTGAAGGGCTTAATCTATCACTTTCCTCATCACTCATTCATCATACAGGAACTTCGTACAGGTTACAGGAACTACCTCGTGTAAGTCTTGCGTCCTCTTGTAGGTAGCTTCCTTATGTTTTTATGTTCTTCTGTTCTTATCATTCATCCTTTGTTCTATCATTCACTGCATCAACTTCCTTCCCTCACTTTCAACTGATTCATTTAATATTGATAATTTTTCTTTATAAGTTTGCAGTTGATAGTGATATATTTTGGTACTTAACCCCTTCACGCCCAGATCTTTCCTTTGCTATGAAAATGTTTCCTTTGTAACGAAAAGTAACTGAATATACCAAAATTGTTAGTCGACTAGGATACTAAACAGGGCATATCTATAAAATATTGCTTATAGTCACTAAAAATCGTCTAATGGTACACCATGGTTATATTACAATGGAAATTACGTTCTGGGTCTCAAGAGGTTAAGTGGTCATCTTTGTCGTTTTGTTATTGATTATTTATTTACTTAAGTGGTTCTGATTCGTTGATATGATAGGGTAGAGGGTCATAGGGGAGGGAGGGGCAGGGGGTGAAGCTGGGTCAGAAAAGGTCAGTCTATAGTATAGTATACCTGCGTAAAAAAAAAAAAAAAAAAAAGGACTTAGATATTCGCTTTCAAATTAATTGCTCGTGAATGAAGTGCATATTTTCGCCTGTCGAGAGATGATGATATACGAAAATAGTGGGTTTTTTTATAATCTATTTTTTTTCTATGTCCTTTTCTTCTGCCTTAAATATTGTTCTTTTTTATGAGATAACATTATAATTATAACTCATTTATTCTTATCCTATATAGAGAACAGACCAAGAAAAGGAAAAAAAAGCAGCAACAACAACAACAACTGCTTAGTGTCAGCCTCTATAACAGACAGTTGCTAAGGGATGACCATGATTGTCGAAAATATATATATATTTTTTTTAATCTATTATTTTTCTTCTTCTTTTACGACCTATTTCTTCTATATTTTTAGTTAAGCTTATTTACGTCGCTTACAAAAACTTATAATAGCCTTACATAAAACCTTAACTTAACTCCTAATCCTAACTCCTAACTAAAAGTAACAGACAGTACATACATATAAGACACTTCAAAAAGAGGGTTACATAAGAACATAAGAAAATAAGGAAGCTACAAGAGGCCGTGAGACCTACACGAGGTAGTTCCTGTTACTTAACCCTACGTACATCCACCTCTCTTCCCCATCCATGAATTTATCCAGACTCCTTTTAAAGACCCCAGGGCTGCTTTGAATTCCCTCTATCTATATGTCTGTCTCAGCCTCTCATCATCATCATCATCAGCCTCTCATCCAGTGCCGCGGGTGCAGGCAAAAAGAGGGTTGCTTTGAATCTCTCTCTCTCTACATCTCTGTCTCATCTCATCATCATCATCATCATCAGCCTCTCATCCAGTGCCGCGGGTGCAGGTCACGTGAGGCAGTGATGGTTATCGTACATCCCATAACCTTGCAGCCGCGACGAGTTTGTTATGATTAATTGTGCTTTCTTGGCCACTCCAGGAGGCTCGTCCATCACGGCACCACACTGACCATTAGGTGATGGCGCCGCGACGCCCTTGCCCCACACACACCACACACACCACACACACCACACACCACCTTCCCCCTAGATTAGCTAAAGAGGTGTCTGATGTGTGCACGCCTCCTATGTATAATCCCCGTGTGTGTGTGTTGTGTGTGTGTGTGTGTGTCTGTGTGTGTGTGTGTGTGGTGTGTGTGTGTGTGTGTGTGTGTGTGTGTGTGTGTGTGTGTGTCTGTGTGTGTGTGTGTGTGTGTCTGTGTGTGTGTGTGTGTGTGTGTCTGTGTGGTGTGTGTGCGGACGCTACTGCAGGCGAGCGGCGATCGATATTCATCCCAATATTGATCAAGACGTGCCTTGCCAAGTTGCATCACAGGTTTAATTACGTAGCTCAAAAGCCTCGCACGCTGCCCGATGTGCTTTTGTTGTTTTTTGGGAAGTATTTTACCCTGGAATCTGAAGGGTTGAAGGGGTGGGTAGGGGCAACACACACACACACAACACACACACACACACACACACACACACACACACACACACACACACACACACACACACACACACACACAGACGCGCAGGCATCCCACAGAACATAAATCATACATACTACTAATACAAACAACATATAAACCTACACACGGACACTCTACCCACTCTCCATCTCTCTCTCTCTCTCTCTCTCTCTCATCTCTCTCTCTCGTCATCGTACTCTCTCTCTCGCTCTCTCTCTCTCTCTCTCTCTCTCTCCTCTCTCTCTCTCTCTCTCTCTCTCCTCTCTCTCTCTCTCTCTCTCTCTCTCTCTCCTCTCTCTCTCTCTCTCTTCTCTCTCTCTCTCTCTCTCTCTCTCTCTCTCTCTCTCTCTCTCTCTCTCTCTCTCTTTTTTATTTTTTTTATTTTTTTTATTTTAACAACTTACATCATGGTTGACATGGGGCTACAATTGGTAAGGAGGTTGATGAAGGCATTAAGTGGCAGAAGCTAAAGATGTCCCCTGTCCCGGGGACATCTATCCGAAAGCTATGCCTTGTAAGATAATAACTAAGTAGTAAGTAAGTACACAGTGTTACAGGCTGAGGGTTACTATCCGTCACAGGCACTTGTCAGGCGCACTATTGACACGTACACTGTATGTCACTGTGTCTACTAAGTGTCAATGTGTGTCACTATGTGTGTGTCACTGTGTGTCACTAATGACACGGCACTGTATCACGCCTTACGGTCACTAAGGCGGATGTAATCGGCACCACCTGTGGGCCGCCACCTTCACCTGCTGGGTGTTCATGGCCACGACATCCACCTCAACCGTGAAGGCGTTTCACAGTGTCGCCGTGGCCCAAGTAAAGGCTCGCTGGCCCATCACGGTGTGGGTCCTCGGGGCCTCGAGGAGATCACCTGACACTACCGTCCTCGTAGCGCGCACAGACCTCCTCCACGGGACCCGAAGTCCTGCAAGGTGGGAAGAGTGTTGCACCTGGGCCTTGTGCAACACTGTGAGGGCACCGACTCTCCTCCGGTGCCCCAGACTCTCAAGCTGGGAGCGGGGATCATCCCGCCACTGCTCCTGCTGTAGTCGTTGTTTTCGTTGTTG
>JACEEZ010014066.1:120000-137500 GCA_016584305.1 Chionoecetes opilio
GGTGTGTGGTGGTGGTGGTGGTGGGTGTGGTGGTGGTGATGGTGGTAGTGGTTATGGTGGTGGTGGGTGTGGTGGTGGTGGTGGTGTTGGTGGTGTGGTGGTGGTGGGGGGGTGGCGAGGTGGTGGTAGTGGTGGTGGTGGGGTGGTGGTGGTGGTGGTGGGGTGTGTGGTGGTGGTGGTGGTGTGGTGGTGGTGGTGGTGGGGGTGGGGGTGGTTGTGGTGGATGTGGTGGTGGTGGTGGTGGTGGTGGTGGATGCCTTGGGTTGGGGTTGAGAGAGAGAGAGAGAGAGAGAGAGAGAGAGAGAGAGAGAGAGAGAGAGAGAGAGGAGAGAGAAGAGAGAGAGAGAGAGAGAGAGAGAGAGAGAAGAGAGAGAGAGGAGAGAGAGAGAGAGAGAGAGAGAGAGAGAGAGAGAGAGAGAGAGAGGAGAGAGAGAGAGAGAGAGAGATTTACCATGGTCTTGATGATGCCCTGGACCCTTGATCGCCAACTATTACCCTCCCGGTATGAGATCCCTTATATAACTCATGAGGATAGTAACTGCTCGCTTTTGTCGATGAAAAATCCCTTAAGCGGGGATCGAACGCGGAACTACATTGTGACGCACCTCGCTCTTAACCACAGAGCCACAGAGTTATGTGTGTGTGTGTGTGTGTGTGTGTGTGTGTGTGTGTGTGTGTGTGTGTGTGTGTGTGTGTACATGTGTACGTGTGTGTGTGTGTGTGACTGTGTGTGTGTGTGTGTGTGTGTGTGTGTGTGTGTGTGTGTGTGTGTGCGTGTGTTGACGCTCGTACACCCGTTTTCTAAGAGTCGTACATCATCCGTAGACTTTAATCTGGACGCGGCAGAAAACTGGACATTTTCACCGCTGCGACTTTCCGAGTGAAACATTAATCGGCAGCCCCGCCAAGGAACACCGAGGCCGAGGCAGAGTAATCAAGGCTGGCAAATTACTCCCTGGAAGCACCACGTGTATCCCGCCTTGGAGGGAAGCAAGGCATTCAAGGCAAGGCAAGGTATTCAACCCTTTCTTTACACCTCAGGGGAGGGGAGGGAGAGGAGCGGAGAGCGAAGGCAGATAAAAGAAAGACTTTATCGTTCGCTTAATCTACGGCAAAGAAAGATATAGGCTACGTATGTGGAATAATTTACGGCTGGAAACGATGAATTTTGAGAACGGAGGGATTGAGGAGGAAGAGGAGAGGAGGACCAGAAGGGAAGGAACAGAAATAGATGAAGGCTAGAAAATAATAATGATAATCAAGATAATTATATTCCGCCAGAAGGCATAGAAAGTAAAAAATAAACATAATATACATACATGAATAATTATATATATAGAGGAAATTAACTTAATTACTAATAAAAGATAATGAGAAGATTCACACACTATCTTAATTACTCACCCTTGCAATCCTCATATTACCTCACCCTTACTCACCCTTGCAACCCTCATATTACCTCACCCTTACTCACCCTTGCAATCCTCATATTACCTCACCCTTACTCACCCTTGCAACCCTCATATTACCTCACCCTTGCAACCCTCATATTACCTCACCCTTACTCACCCTTGCAATCCTGATATTACCTCACCCTTACTCACCCTTGCAATACTGATATTACCTCACCCTTACTCACCCTTGCAACCCTCATATTACCTCACCCTTGCAACCCTCATATTACCTCACCCTTACTCACCCTTGCAATCCTGATATTACCTCACCCTTACTCACCCTTGCAATCCTGATATTACCTCACCCTTACTCACCCTTGCAACCCTCATATTACCTCACCCTTACTCACCCTTGCAATCCTGATATTACCTCACCCTTACTCACCCTTGCAATACTGATATTACCTCACCCTTACTCACCCTTGCAACCCTCATATTACCTCACCCTTGCAACCCTCATATTACCTCACCCTTACTCACCCTTGCAATCCTGATATTACCTCACCCTTACTCACCCTTGCAACCCTCATATTACCTCACCCTTACTCACCCTTGCAACCCTCATATTACCTCACCCTTGCAACCCTCATATTACCTCACCCTTACTCACCCTTGCAACCCTCATATTACCTCACCCTTACTCACCCTTGCAACCCTCATATTACCTCACCCTTACTCGCCCTTGCAATCCTCATATTACCTCACCCTTGCAATCCTCATATTACCTCACCCTTACTCACCCTTGCAATCCTCATATGGTAATCCTCGTAAAATTCTAGAGTCCTTTCCCGCCCTTATTAGAGATTTTTTTTTCTCCAGACCCTTACAGATCCCTTCAGATACCTCTAAAACGTAATTATAAAGTGGAGGTAAGCACTAAATAGTAAATACCAGTACAGTATCTCAGAGACAGGTGAAAGAAACGTTACATAACATTATTTCATCCAGAGACAAATGGTAATGTGTGATATGATATAAATAATAATAATAATATGATAATGCATCTGTAAATCTTCTCATGCGTACATAGTCATTTCTGGTTGTATTTTAATGTATGGTCATTTGGCTATGTTATTTTAACGTTGTAAATTATTTTGTCTCAATGATCGAACCTAGATGGATTT
The DNA here is from genome assembly GCA_016584305.1 of Chionoecetes opilio. Lineage (NCBI taxonomy): Eukaryota > Metazoa > Arthropoda > Malacostraca > Decapoda > Majidae > Chionoecetes > Chionoecetes opilio. The sequence continues at coordinate 122,579 of JACEEZ010014066.1, forward strand.
TCTGCACAACTGGTTTGATGGTCACGGATTTTGGGTTATCAAATATCTTGGTTATGATTGGATTCAAATATCTTGGTTATGATTGGATTCAAATATCTTGGTTACGATTGGATTACAATTTCACTTTACATCTTGGTTTGCATCTATTTTCTTCTCTTACATCTATTCACTTATACTTACTTTACTATACTTACTTTATACTACTTTACTATACGTACTTGCATCTTCTTACATCTATTTTCATCTTCTATTGAAAAATTATTTCATGCTTGTTTATGTAATGTTCTGCAAAATTGTGGCCAATAAACAATCTGAAACAATCTGTGCCAGGAACGAAGAAGAGAGACTTGAAACTTAACTCTCATAGTAACTAACCTGTCCAACCTAACCCAACCTAACCTAACCTGTCCAACCTAACCCAACCTAACCCAACCTAATCCAACCTAACCTAATCTGTCCAGCCTAACCCAACCTAACCTAGCCTGTCCAACCTAACCTAACCCAACCTAACCTGTCCAACCTAACCCAACCTAATCTATCCAGCCTAACCTAACCTGTCCAACCTACCCAACCTAACCCAACCTAACCTAACCTAACCTGTCCAACCTAACCTAGCCTGTCCAACCTAACCTAACCAGTCCAACCTAACCCAACCTAACCTACCTGTCCAACCTAACCGTAACCCAGCCTAACCTAACCTGTCCTGTCCATAGCCTTACCTGCCTTTCCGACCTACCTGCCTTGTTGCATACATGTATTTAGATGCCAGAAATGCCCTGTAACCACCTCCCAAGGGCGTGATGGCGTAAGGACGTGTGTAGGACTGGGATAAGACGTGTTGAGGTTAATGTAGTGATGATATTAGTGGTGGTGGTGATGAGGAAAGTAATGGTGGTGATAGTATTGATGGTGATGTTTGTCGTAATCAATGTTATGCTTCAAAGTTTAAGTGTTAAGTTTATGTTATACACTGAGAGAGAGAGAGAGAGAGAGAGAGAGAGAGAGAGAGAGAGAGAAGAGAGAGAGAGAGGGGAGGAGAGAGAGAGGAAGAGAGAGAGGAGAGAGAGAGAGAGAGAGAGAGAGAGAGAGAGAGAGGAGGGGAGAGGAGAGAGAGAGAGAGAGAGAGGGAGAGAGAGAGAGAGAGAGAGATGATCTAATATTTTCAATCTGTTCCATAAGTCTTGTCAAATTACAGGCTTGTTCATATTATTATTTTTTTTATTTATTTGGCGAAACGCAGACGTGTTAACTAAAATGATTGAGCGGAGATTTGATTGACAGCGTTCAATCCCACCTGAGAGAGGAGAGAGAGAGAGAGAGAGAAGAGAGAGAGAGAGAGAGAGAGAGAGAGAGAGAGAGAGAGAAGAGGAGAGAGAGAGAGAGGAGAGAGAGAGAGAGAGAGAGAGAGAGAGAGAGAGAGAGAGAGAGAGAAGAGAGAAAAGTATTCACGTTGACATCATATACTATTATATTTACACACACACACACACACACACACACACACACACACACACACACACACACACACACACACACACACACACACACACACACACACACACACACACACACACACACACACACACACACCGCCCTCCCCTCCCCCCTGCCTCCACCATACACAAATTTCATCCTCCATCATCCATGTGACCGAAATATTTTAAGGATTCTCCAGTTGTAATTTTTTCTTCAGAATTTTCCCTTTAGCGCTCAGACCCAAAATCCTTCCCCTGAATTTAAGCCAAGTTGATGATGTAAGAGAGAGAGAGAGAGAGAGAGAGAGAGAGAGAGAGAGAGAGAGAGAATGGTAATGACAATGGTAATACTGGCCTGTCTTTTTAGTTAGGATGAGATGATTTATAGAACAGTATGGAGCGCTGAGTGTCAACTTTTATACCATCCCAAATATAGTCGTCCGTTTTAGTTTTCTTGTATATGTGTTGCTATTTATTGATGAGAAACCTGATATGCCGCTGACAGACTCTAGTATATCGATGGCGTTGACCGAGATGTGAGGAGACTATAGACGGTGACGGCGTATATGAAAAGAGTAGTGTAGAGATGACGATGTATGTGTTCTGTGTATTTACCTAGTTGTGTTTTACAGGGCCTGAGCTACACTCGTGTGGTCCCGTCTCCGTATCTACATTTATCCAGTCTTTCTTTCAACTGGTGCACATTTTTTGCCCAAATTACCTCCTTATTTAGTCCATTCCAAACTTTTACATTTCTATGAGGGAAGTTGTACTTTTTATGGTGTTCAGGCATCTCCCTCTTCCTAATTTTTTTGTATGTCCTCTTTGTATATCGACCTTCTCTTTGCTTCCGAATCGGTAGTCTCTCATTGTCTGTGTCTGTCTGTGTGTGTGTGTGTGTGTGTATATGTGTGTGTGTGTGTGTGTGTATGTGTGTGTGTGTGTGTGTATGTGTGTGTGTGTACGTATGATAAAAAGGTTCAGATCCCATTTACTGTTGGGCGGCGCGTCGACTCTCCAGCAGATCCTCTTGAAAGCATTCTTCGCCTTCCAGCGTCTCGCCTCCCCTTATAGATTTTTCATCCCGGCCGACCCTCCTCGCTCACAGTAAAGCAAATATTATTAAATGACGCAGTTCACCGTTGCTTCTCCGCCTCACGAGCCTCGTCAACTTTGAACAAGGGAAAGTCTTCTATGGGCGGTGAGAAAACTTTAATGAAAGCTGAGGTTTTTTTTCTTGTTTTTTTATTGGGATCAAAACTTTAGGCACATGAAGGAAGCTTTGTGGTTACTGGGATTCCTGCGAAGAGGAAGAAAGAAAAAAAGTTTGTACAGGATTCAAAGGCTTGTTTAAAGGTTTCTTACGTGGCTTTGGTCTCGACGTGAAGTGAAAATTCGAAGGAGAGAAAAATAGAACAAGAAATTATCGAGAAAAATTAGAGCAAGCTGGTTTGGAGAATTGCACTTTCTTCGTTGCTTATATATAGTAATAAATATAGTAAATATAATTGTAAAGTTAATATAGTTTATTTAGTTAGGAATAGTATAGTAGTTTAGTTAGTAAAGTATAGTAGTTAGTAGTTTAGTTAGTAATAAATCTAATAAATATAGTAAATAATATAGTTTCTTCGTTGCTTATATTGAGTTACGAATCAGTCTACCATTTATGTTGCTCTCTAACCAAAAGCTACGTATTATTTCCTACAGTTCTTCAGATGAAACATGTCCACAAGTATTTAAAAAAAAAAAATAAAAAAATAATCCTCGTAGTAAGTGTGTTTCAGATTATTTTCCCCGAGATTGCACTTGGCACATTACAAAATTCAGAACTTTAATCTTCGCTTGTTGTATTTCGTGGCGTGCCGGAGGAGCCTTGATAAGATGAGCCTCACCTGGCCGCCACCTTCCTTGATGAACCGGCGCTAATTACTGCCCACCAGAGCTCACCCACGGCTCTCCCTACACCTGCGAGGAGGAGCTTACGTGCCTCCGTACCTGCTGATGTAACCTCGTTAATTAAAGGTTGATTTATGCTTCTTACGTTCACCTTGATGAAGCATATATTAATTAAGCTCACGTGGACTCGAGGATTGATTAGTCCGCTTGAAACAGGTGAGTGAGAGAGAGAGAGAGAGCTAGTCAGAGAGGCGACATTTCCCGCCCGGCGACCTGGCTATGTACCTGAGAAGATGAGAAGATGAGATTGAATGCCTGGGGTCGCGAAGACGATGCTCCAAGGATGAGTATAGTGACGCCTGAAGTACGTACGTCCCGGATGTTGAGTATATTGTAGGATGTATAATGCAGGGTCATAGATTAATATGACCCTGGTATAACGTAGTGTGTAGCGTCTGTGTAGCATTATCAGTTGCAATGCTGATGTGGAATACTGAACTAAGCGATATTTTACTCCTTAACCTCAAGATATTTTTATTATATTTTGTGTTTACAGTTTACAGAAAGCCACGTTCACTTACTTGTCTTTAACCCCTTCACCTATAGAGCTTTCCTTTGCTATATAAAATCGTCTGTTGATAGCCATAAAATTACGAAAAGTGACTTAATATACCAAATTAACTAGCGGACAAGGATACTAAACAGGTCATATCTATAAAATATTACTTATATGCACTAAAAATCGTCTAATGGTAGCCAAATTACTGGAAATAACGTTATGGGTCTCAAGGGGTGTTGTGTCTTCATCTTTAGTAACAAAGTCGAGATGACGTACCTTTGCAGTATTTCCTTTTGCTTTAATTAACTCGCACTCCCCTGATCACTTGGCGACCACCGGCTCTCCTCTCTCTCCGCCCCACCGCCACTCGTGTCACAAGAGCTGCTTCCTGCGTCCCGCCCTCGTCTGCCGCGGCCTTGCAACGCTGCAGGACATGAAGATCACACATGTAAAGGATCAGTTAAATTAAGGCTACTTGTGATGTGATAAAATAAAATATATTCACACTTCATTCAAATGGCTGGCCCTTTTTTTCTCGCTGGGTAAGTCAATATGAAGGTAAAGGAATGATTTAAAGGAGCAGAAGGGTAGATCTCACTTCCTCCTCTTCCCTTTCCCTGTTCTACCCCCTTGCCTTAGCTCCCCCCCCCCCCCCCCCCCCCCCCCCCCCCGGCTGTGAAGTAGCTTGTGAGGCATCTTATAATACTATCGATTATCCTCCTCGAATGCCAAAGTAATTAAGTTTCTTTTTTTCATGAAGTGATTAAAATCCATACCGATAGGCTTATGTACTATGCTTTTGACCCTATAGCAATGTTTCAATGGCGTAACATTTTCGCTGGAGACTATGAATGTTGAAAGCAGATGATGGTCCTTTAGTCTCGGCTTCGTCTAGCTAATCTACAGGCGAGTTCTACGTACTGTACACTTTATGAAGCATGATTAAAGCTATTGATGTAGATTCACCCTTCCATCCTCATCCTCTCAACCCTTAGCCTTACCTATCGATCTGACATTTATTTTTCCTTCTTGTTTTTTTTTTCCTTGACCCGAGTACCTCCGTTCAGGCCATAGAGTATTTTTTTCCCCCGTCTACTTATTGAAGATCGAAGTGGTGGTGGGGGTCATGAAGACAGGCTTGGAAGTGCTGTGTGGGAGGTGCTGTGTTCAAGGGTAGCATTATGTGTGACTATGAGGCGATGGGGGTGAGAGGAGAGGTAGTGAGGCAGTGGAGGAGGTAGAGGTAGTGAGGTAGTGGAGGAGGTTTATGCTACTATCGTCTACCGGATCTCTCGTCCCCGTCAGCGAGAGTTCTAACTTTTCACGTTGTCAAGTGTTCCTATTTTCTACGACTCAATATATACAGTATATCTATTAAGCTTTTACCTGAGTTTCTGTATACCTAACCTAAACTGACAGTAACCTAACCTAACGGTAACCTAACCTAACCCTTACCTTCGGCGAGAGTTCCCAGTTTGTGTCGAGACGATATTTTCGGTAGACGAATATAGTGACTGGTCCATGTATCGTGGTGGAGTAGGAGGTGTAAGTGTACCGTCATTAACACTATAGTCGCCACGGTGCACTAATGTCGCCAGGCGCCATATATTACGAATTTCACCACTAAAGCATCACTACAGACTTGTATGTGCCACGGAAGAGGCATGCACAGTAGTTTATATTATGTACCTGTCTTCAGGGACACATACAAGTCTGTAGTGATGCTAAAATTCAAAATATATGGCTCCTGGCGACATTAGTGCACCGTGGCGACTATAGTGTTATCTACGGTAGAAGATCGATTAATATAGACGAGTGGCGAGACAATTAGTAGAGTTTGTGTTGACCTCGAGGACCGCTGCGCTGCCTCGTTGTTTAAGAGCGGAGAAAAATTGTGTTGAGGCATCTAACACTGCTGGGAATGAGTCATAGCTCGTGTTAAGCTACTTTTGTCTTTATGTTCCAGCGCCGTAAAGATGCGAGTCCCACTGCCTCCCTGCATCTTCCGCAAATATTTTCTGCTTGGAATGATTCAAAGTTTTTATTATTATTTTTCATCGTGCAAAGTATAATTAACGGGCTTTGAAAAAAATATGGATGCACATGTTTATTAAGAAAAATCCACTTGGTGTTTTACGGTTGAAATTGGTCGGTTTTTGCAGGGCTGTGGAGGCGGAGTCGGTAGCAATTCTTGGGGTAATTAGTCTGAGTCTGAATCGGTAAAAATGTACCGTCTCCATCCTCGACTCCTAATAAATCAAAATTGTATGTAATATAGATAATATGATATTTTAAGATTTACTATTTCACAGCTAATAATTTGACTGACTGTTTTTCAGGATATATCTCAATTTCTGTTCATGCATGAGAACTGGAACAACTTGGAACTGCACTTGTATTAACCCCTTGAGGCCCAGATCGTAATTTCAATCGTAATTTCGGTACCATTAGATGATTTTTAGTAAACATAAGCAATATTTTAGAGATATGACCTGTTTAGTATCCTTGTCCACTAGTTAATTTTGTATACTAAGTTACTTTTCGTAATTCTATGGCTATCAACAGACGATTTTATATAGCAAAGGAAAGATCTGGGTGTAAAGGGGTTAATAAAGGTTTAAGGCTTTTTGTGAACTGAAGGATAACCATGGACATCTACCGTAGACAACACTATAGTCGCCAGTCACTTGCCACTGCACTAATGTCGCCAGGCACAATATATTACGAATTTTAGCATCACTGCAGACTTTTATGTGCCATTGAAGTGGTATACACAGTAGTTTATATTATATACATCACACTACATATAGCCCGTCAGGGTGACAAGGTTGGTAGAGACGTGAGTTCGCAATGTGCAGCGTTCCTGTGCATTCGGTCAGCGGTTCGAGTCCGCCTAGTTCGTGCTGACGTGGCGGCGCTTTGTAGTCAATAACCTTGTAGTTGGTACTTGCAAAGTGTCTAGATAGGATGAAAATCTTATCTCACACTACATATCTTCAGTGGCACTTAAAAGTCTGCAGTGATGCTAAAATTCCTAATATATTGTGCCTGGCGACATTAGTGCAGTGGCAAGTGACTGGCGACGTTAGTGTTATCTACGGTAGACGCTTTTGATCCCATAAGTACAGTCGTGGATTATATTGCGTTTGTTAACTGAGGGGACGAGAGAATGCCTGCAATATTAATTTTACACGATAGAAGGGATACAAATACATCATTGGAGGAATTGAAAGAATTTGTGATCGTATACACCTATGCAGAAAAGTAAAGCAGATTAGAGAAACGATCAGGTAGCAATACAGAAGAGATTAATCAACAGAGATGGAAAGATTTAACAGGTTAAAAGGATCAGCAAGAGGCAGGATTACATGGAATACTGTAAAGCACATGTTTGTAACCCGCGGCAATACACGTACAGTGGAAATAATCGCATTGAAAACATAGTGTGAAGTAATAATAATACCCAATAGCTATATGGGTTACTTTAGAACTTATAACAGTGTTGTATACATAGGTGTTTTGTGTATCAGACTAAAGAAAACAACATTAGGAGGAATTTAATTTTTTTCGGCTCCAACATAAAAAAATTAAAAAAGGAGGAATATATAAAATGTTTTCAAATGGCCTCGCGAGTAGAGAACAACACCATCGGCAGGATTGTAGGGATGAAGAATTTCTCGTCATGTGCCCTGTGATTGCCTTGACCCTTTCACGCCCAGATCTTTCCTTTGCTATAAAAAATTGTATGTTTTCGAGCCATAATATTACAAAAAGTAACTGAATATACCAAATTAGTTAGTGGGCAAGGATACTAAACAGGTCATATCTACTAAATATTGCTTATGTTTACTAAAAATCGTCTAATGGTACCTAAATTACAATGGAAATTACGATCTGGGCCTCAAGGGGTTAAAAGAAAAGAAAAGCGATGGTCAGTGATGAGATGCATAAGTTCATATAATGGATAGAGGCGAGAAGGTTGTGAAGGATATCAGACTGATACATGAAACATCACCATGGATTTTGTTATTATTGAAGGAAAATTATGACATCAAATTTTTGCACCTATACTTGTAATTATTCATGTATCTTAAAAAGGGAAATTATGGTACACTAGCCGCAAAGCCGCCCTCCGGGCGGACTTTTTGGCTAGCTCCTGCGGAGGGCTATGGTGGTTGGTTTGGTGGGCCCACCAAACCACCTGGTTTGGTGGGCCTAAGGCCCACCAAACACGGACTCTCCAGATAGCCCCTTCTAACTTTCCTGAAATCATGGATGTAGAAATGTATGTATTCCCCCCACCCATTCACTCACCCATTACCCATCACCCCCCACCCATTCACTCACCCATTACCCATCACAACACACCCATTCACTCACCCATTACCCATCACCCCCCACCTATTCCCTCACCCATCACCCATCACCCCCAACCCATCACCCCCCACCCATTCACTCACCCATCACCCCACACCCATTACCCATCAACCCACCCATTCACTCACCCATTACCCATCACCCTACATCAAGGTTTCCTCAATTCTCGCAACCCACTTTTTTTCACAATTCTCGCTAATAGGCTGCTAAAAAAAAAAAAAAAAAAGTGATCGGATCATCTCATAAGTGGGCTTAAAACCTTCCCCTGGTCGACCTGGTTCCAAAAATGTGCCATATGAGGTGATTGCGCCACGGGGAACCTATACCATACACACACACACACACACACAGACAGACAGACAGACAGACAGACACACTTTCGCTTATATTATTATTAATTAATAGATCATGGCTCACTCAGTACGTATAGTGATATTACATGAGCACATATTTACACATACCTTGGTCTTGGTCTTGGTCTGGGAGGCTTCTGTCCGTCTCCTTGGTCTTGGTCTTGGTCTGGGAGGCTTCTGTCCGTCTCCTTGGTCTTGGTCTTGGTCTGGGAAGCTTCTGTCCGTCTCTTTGGTCTTGGTCTGGGAGGCTTCTGTCAGTCTCCTTGGTCTTGGTTTTGGTCTGGGAGGCTTCTGTTCGTCTCCTTGGTCTTGGTCTTGATCTGGGAGGCTTCTGTCCCGTCTCCTTGGTCTTGGTCTTGGTCTGGGAGGCTTCTGTCCGTCTTCTTGGTCTTGGTCTGGGAGGCTTCTGTCCGTTTCCTTGGTCTTGGTCTGGGAGGCTTCTGTCCGTTCCTTGGTCTTGGTCTGGGAGGCTTCTGTCCGTTCCTTGGTCTTGGTCTGGGAGGCTTCTGTCCGTCTCCTTGGTCTTGGTCTGGGAGGCTTCTGTCCCGTCTCCTTGGTCTTGGTCTGGGAGGCTTCTGTCCGTCTCCCTGGTCTTGGTCTTGGTCTGGGAGGCTTCTGTCCCGTCTCCTTGGTCTTGGTCTGGAAGGCTTCTGTCCGTCTCCTTGGTCTCGGAGGCTTCTGTCCCGTCTCCTTGGTCTTGGTCTTGGTCTGGAGAGGCTTCTGTCCGTCTCCTTGGTCTTGGCTTGGTCTGGGAAGCTTCTGTCCGTCTCTTTGGTCTTGGTCTGGGAGGCTTCTGTCAGTCTCCTTGGTCTTGGTTTTGGTCTGGGAGGCTTCTGTTCGTCTCCTTGGTCTTGGTCTTGATCTGGGAGGCTTCTGTCCCGTCTCCTTGGTCTTGGTCTTGGTCTGGGAGGCTTCTGTCGTCTTCTGGTCTTGGTCTGGGGAGGCTTCTGTCCGTTTCCTTGGTCTTGGTCTGGGAGGCTTCTGTCCGTCTCCTCTGGTCTTGGTCTGGGAGGGCTTCTGTCCGTCTCCTTGGTCTTGGTCTGGGAGGCTTCTGTCCGTCTCTTCTTGGTCTTGGTCTGGGAGGCTTTGTTCGTCTCCTGGTCTTGGTCTTGGTCTGGGAGGCTTCTGTCCCGTCTCTTGCTTGGTCTTGGTCTGGGAGGCTTATGTCCGTCTCCTTGGTCTCGGAGGCTTCTGTCCCGTCTCCTTGGTCTTGGTCTTGGTCTGGAAGTCTTCTGTCCCGTCTCCTTGGTCTTGGTTTGGGAGGCTTCTGTCCGTCTCCTTGGTCTTGGTCTTGGTCTGGGAGGCTTCTGTCCGTCTCCTTGGTCTTGGTCTGGGAGGCTTCTGTCCGTCTCCTTGGTCTTAGTCTTGGTCTGGGAGGCTTCTGTCCATCTCCTTGGTCTTAGTCTTGGTCTGGGAGGCTTCTGTCCATCTCCTTGGTCTTAGTCTTGGTCTGGGAGGCTTCTGTCAGTCTCCTTGGTCTTGGTCTTGGTCTGGGAGGCTTCTGTCTGGTCTTCAGGTACAGTTCCGGCCTTTTTCCCGGCACTCTTCCTCATACAGTTTGCTTAGAGAGTGGGAACTGTGAAATAAAGCAAGAAAATGACTTCATCACTCAGCTTATTTCTTGAGCTGACGTGATTCACTTCAAAAGAAGAAAAAAACGCGTTCTAAGTGGACTGAAGGTGGAAGACAAAACGTTTTCATATTATACCTATGAGCCTTAAGTGACTATACTTAACAAGGCTGGGGACTGTGTAAGTAGAGTATAAGTATGTGCCTTGGTAAATAAGTAAATCTTCTAAACACTTACATCATCATATACACATACACACACACACACACGGACAGACACACGCACGCACGCACGCACGCACACACACACACTTCCACTCTTCAGCATTATTTACCGCCTCATTCAGTGCTGCCGTAATTTTCATAAAGCAAGGGAGAGATGTGCTTAGGGCGACCGGCTGAGGGGAAATTGATCAGTGGGCGGTGCATCAGAACCGCTCAAGAGAGGGGAGGACGCGGCGGGTTGTGCTTTTAATGAAGGTTGTGCTCACTGATAATTTGCGTTCTTGCTGATTATCAAATTATCTATCGACTCCCTCCTCTCCCCCTCCTCCTCCTCCTCCTCCCTCTCAGTTTTCCTTCTCGGTAGTCTATCTTCCTATATAAGTAGGCAGGCTGCATTGTCTCTCTCACTTTCATTTTCTCTCCCTCTCTCTCCTCTTTCTCTATCTCTCTCTCTCTCTCTCTCTCTCTCTCTCTCCTCTCTCTCTCTCTCTCTCTCTCTCTCTCTCTCTCTCTCTCTCTCTCTCTCTCTCTCTCTCTCTCTCTCTCTCTCTCTCTCTCTCTCTCTCTCTCTCTCTCTCTCTCTCATTGTGGTTATTGAAAAAAAATAAAAGGGGTTTTGGTGAAGTTTATTTTGCTTTCTGTGCTACATGTTTCTCTTTGTTTCTCATTCTCTTCCTACTTTGCTTCTCTCTTTCTCTTGCTCTCTCTCTCTCTCTCTCTCTCTCTCTCTCTCTCTCTCTCTCTCTCTCTCTCTCTCTCTCTCTCTCTCTCTCTCTCTCTCTCTCTCATCCATCCATCATTTTACTCTTTTACTCCTTTTACTCCTTTCCTTTCCTTCCATTCCCTCTTCTCTTACTCATTTACCCTTCATTTCTCCCTCGCATTCTTCCTTCCTTCCTCTTTGTTCTTTCTTCGCCCTCCACCTCGCCGCGTCCGCCTCCTCCCCCTCTCTTAAACGACCAGGGATGGAGGCGTTTAATCAGAGTTTCGTGCGCGTGAGTGCCTGCCACGTGCAGTGTGTGTGTGTATGTGTGTGTATGTGTGTGTGTAGTGTGTGTGTGTGTGTGTGTGTGTGTGTGTGTGTGTGTGTGTGTGTGTGTGTTCCATCTTGACGCTTTTCCCCTCGCCTTGTTCTCCAGTCCTCCTGTTGCCCGTTAACAATTTTCTTCTTTCTTTGCAGGTATGTTATGCATCCATCGATTGTTCCGGGTATAGGTAAGCTAATCGAGCACTCACCTGTACATGTATCAATAACTAGAGGATATCAGGTACTAAGCTTAAGATAGCAACAATACTAGGTTATACTAGGGAGGTGACACGTATCGGTATGTTCCCATCTATTACTATCTAATACGTATCCGTTTATAGCTTTACTTTAGCGAATGATTTATATGTCTGACTTGGTGAAAATGTGAAGGAGGCGCATTAATTAGTACCGTGAGATGTTATATCAGTGCAAGAAAAGGAGAAAAGGGAAAGAAGTACAGGTGAAATTACCCTAAGATTAAAAGTGGGTTCGTCTTGCCATGACGTCACGAGGAGTCGACACTTGTAGCCAATGGGAGCGAGAGGGTGAGAGGGAGGGAGCCAGCGAGCCAATGAGAGCGAGAGATCCTCAAGGTTGCGTGATGCGCGTGAGTCGACCTGTACTTCTATGGATCTTGTGTCTTACTCTCCGATATTTTGACTTCAGAACAGTCACAAAGTTTACAGTCAGAGAATACACTAGATGTCCCTAAGACCATTATGAGAATGGAAAACAAATCTTGTTCTTCTTCGCATAGTAATATTCGTTTTCTTTCGTTCTATTCATATTGTCCACTGCAAGTGTATAGAAGTGCCTCTTCACTCTCAGAAATGGGGGGTACATTAAGGGTCGAATTGTTATATCGCACCATCACTACCCTTTTTAAACCCTATGTCCAGGCTGGAGGGTAGATGCTGCAGATTATACCTTTCATCTACCCTTTATCTACCCTTTTTAGACGAGAGGGTTGGAAAAGGGTATATTTTGCGTCGATCCGAAACGGTATATTTGTAAGGGTAGAAAAAGGGTAGCAGTATTTCATCACTACAAATACCCTTTTTCTACCCTTTTCCTACCCTTCTTTTCTAAGAGTGTTGTAATCTTTGAGTCCTTTTTTCCTCCTTATTTTCATCGTTCATTCTCGCAGTCTGCTCCCCTTCGTCCCTTCCTCACCTCTTCCCCTTCATCTTATCGGCCAATATGTCGAGGAGATGATAAACTTAACCCATCCGCTTAAGCTGATAAAAAATAAGTTTGCAAGCATCACGAAGGCGGGCGCAGAGACACGCAACGAGGAGGACGAGGAGGAGGGTAAGGTAAAGAAAATTGATAGAGGATATACGAGAGAGAAAAATAATGAGCACGTAAATATAAAGAAGTAAGGCGTGAAGCGAAGAAAAGGTTGAAAATATGAGGGGAAATGAGAAATATGAGGAGAAAGGGGAGAATGAGGGACAGATAGAGTATTATATATAGATGGGATGTTATGAAACGAAGAAAGGGTTGAAAATATGAGGGAAAAATGAGAAATATAAGGAGAAAAGTGAGAATGAGTAACCGATAGAGTATTATATATAGATGGAATGTTATGAAGCAAAGTAAAGGTTAAAAATATGAGGGGAAAACTATAAATATGAGGAGAAAGGGGAGAATGAGGAAGAGATAGAGTATTATAGATGGGATGTGTGTTACCAGCCTTAAGTTAACATTACTGGTGTTGGTGGTGATGACAGGCAGCAGAAAGACGTCGTGACAAAAACGAAGCACCCTCTGAACCCAATAAGCAGATAGAACGTTATCATAAAGAAGGAAAACAAAAAATAAAAGTAGGTAGAATTTTGTGTATATAAGCAGGAAATTTTTTATGATTCGCTTTATAGGGATTAGTAATAAGCAGACTTTTGGTGATGTTTTTTTATTTCTTCTTCAGGCCAGTTTTTGTGATATAATATACTTGTTCACTCATGGTTAAGTAATATATTGCCAAAAGAAAACGTGATACTGACCTACAAAAAATACTTATATATATACTGAGTCACATCGTGCAAGGCAAACGAATGAATAAATGAATAAAATTAAATAAAATACAATTAGCTATGTGTTTATACCAAGAAAACTGATGAAAAAAACAGCATTGATACCAAACTCTCTTTCTCTCAGCCACAACACTAACAATTTTCAATCAACCTTAGAAAAGACTGACCGACATGACCCAATTGAAACTGAACCCGCGTAAATAATGAATGGAGGAGAATGAACAAATATATTCAGGACTTTCGCTTTGAAGATTAGTTGAAAATTATTTAAAAACGTTCAGGATAATACTACAAAAATAAATTAAAGGACTGGAAGAAATGCTTGTATAATGTACGTGCTTGTTTTGAGTGTGTGTGTGTGTGTGTGTGTGTGTGTGTGTGTGTGTGTGTGTGTGTGTGTGTGTGTGTGTGTGTGTGTGTGTGTGTGTGTGTGTGTGTGTGTGTGTGTATGTGTGTGTGTGTGTGTGTGTGTGTGTGTGTGTGTGTGTGTGTATGTGCTATTCACCCATGGTCTTGTCCACGCGACGGACTCGCGATCGCCAGTTTCACCCTCCCGGAGTGAGCTTGAAGCTCATTATTACAGATCTTAGGGTAATGCTGGGCTATCACACACCACACACCCCCATCCTCTTGCTCAAGGGGGACAGTAATCGCCCGAATTTTTCAGTGAAAAATTCCCGTGAGCGAGCAAGAATTCGAACTAGCTAACCACAGAATGGCAGGCCAACGCTCTATCCACTTGACCATTGTGACGGTCAATCAGTGTGTGTGTGTGTGTGTGTGTGTGTAACAAACAAGTGTATAAACTGAAGGAAATATAGTGAAAAGGCAGTAAAAGAGAGAGAGAGAGAGAGAGAGAGAGAGAGAGAGAGAGAGAGAGAGAGAGAGAGAGAGAGAGAGAGAGAGAGAGAGAGAGAGAGAGAGAGAGAGAGAGAGAGAGAGAGAAACTGTTAATTCCCTTATCCTGACGCACCTCCACCTGCTACCTGTACCTTCTAATTACACTCGTTCGATTAACAATTCATCATTTATTAACATATCTTGTAGAGAGAGAGAGAGGGCGAGTGCGAGCAAGCGGCAGGAATGAAAAAAAAGCACACTAGGTAATAAAGCAGAGGTAATGACGCCGGTGAAGACACAACAACTCCCTCCCTACGCACTGTGATAGTTACGAGGTAGGGAGGAGAGCCAGGTAATGAGGTAGAGGAGGAGGAAGTGGTGGATGGAAGGGAGTGCCAGAAATCCGTCGATAAATAAGAGAAGGGAGGATGAGTAAGAATCTTGTATAGTCTTGCAGGGAAAGGGTGAGGCTTGGTTAGGGAGTGTGTTGAGTAGTGATTTGGGAAAGGTGAATGTCCGTACGCTGCAAGTAATACTCCTCACCCTGTTTTGATAGAGAGAGAGA
>JACEEZ010014066.1:142500-150000 GCA_016584305.1 Chionoecetes opilio
CCATAAGATTTTCTCGAAATTACCCCCATTATGATTCCCACACAAAGTTACAGCAGTTGATGAGTGGTACGTAACCTACCCTAACCGTAACCTAACCTGACGTGTTCAAGAGTAAACGCCACATACTCTTCCAGAAAACGGGAATATGAGCCCCGCCAACCTTATAAAACATGTGCCTTGCCCTCCTTCAGAAAAACGTCCAGCCTCACAGAGACTGGTTAGATATGGAGGTAGTGTCGCTTTGTTTGCGGGAGATCTAGAAACCAACTTCGAAGGTATGAATATTAGAGCTTGAGTTAGCTATTCATGAGTCACTGCCGCCTAAGTCCCCCCCCCCTTCCCCCCCTTCCCCCGTGGCATCCAGACCCCCCCCCCCCCTTGCGACTCGCCAAGAACTGATTCCAGAATAGTTTTTCCTTCCTCCCAAACCAAAAAAAGAAGAAAAGCGCGTTGAATCTTCATTAGGCAGCTGGTTAATAATGGTCACCGCGGCCACCAAGCAAGACGGTTTTCACGTTCAAATGTTTTTATCCAAGAGTTTTTGTATTTTTTCCCTCCGATATTTCAGCAACTTATAAAGTATTGATTTGACTGTGGCTTCTGACGCACATGTGATTTCAGTGTATTTCAGTGTGGTGAATTATAACGATGAGTTTATTACATGATTACGTCTATAGTATTAGCAGACAGTGTCCGGCGTGGCCCAGAGTCGCACTTACCATACCTCGCATTTAACTTTCTCTCTCTCTCTCTCTCTCTCTCTCTCTCTCTCTCTCTCTCTCTCTCTCTCTCTCTCTCTCTCTCTCTCTCTCTCTCTCTCCAGTATAGATTACACGTAAATACCTATTTTTAAGCTATAGAAAAATAATTTTTTAATGTAAGTTATTAAAAAAAATATTCTGTTTTTTCTTTTACACAACCTCAATTTTCTCAAAAATCATAACAGTTAATGGAATATTGATAAGCAACCTTTGGATATAAATATTCTAGTATAACAACTTTGCTTATATGATTTTTTTCTCTAGAACTATTAGTTACCTAGCAAAATTTCAGAAAGTGTTCGCCAACAATCTATGTCAATTTGTGCAGCCCTCTAGCCGGAAACCGTTTCGGTCACAATTATGTGAAAATTATCAGAAATATTTTGTTTTATATCATTCAATTTACCAATAAAAAATATGTGTTTAAGAAGTTTTTAAGTCTGCTGGAAGATTCGTAAAATTTTCATTTATTATAATAATAACAACTAATATTACTTAATTTATCATCACCTCCCTGACTCGCCCCCACATACTCTATAGAGGTATAATAATAATAATAATAATAATAATTTTATCATCACCCGGTGGCATACAGGCAAAAATGCAACAACAACATGACGTAGAGTTCACTTAAGTACTAGAGCAAAAATATATAATAATAGCAATAATAATAATAATAATAATAATAATAATAATTTTATCATCGCCCGGAGGCATACAGACAAAAAAAGCAACAATAACAAGACAAGGCGTTAACTTAAGTACTAGTAACTAGAGCAAAACAAAAAAAACATAATATCAGCCTATGTATCAGCACATTAGGGGACATAGTATCAAAGTGCATATAATACATAGGGTAAACATACAGGGACACCTGTGCTACCCCACATTCTGCACAAACAGCAGACCCAGCCACCGCTGTTGAATAGGTCCACATACATAGGCCGAGCTCTGCCTGACAGAGGTGATGATGGAGATCGTAGAGAGCTCCACCCTACTCCTTAAGCTGAACACGGAGTGTCGACGGATCACATCCAGATTGTTCACCCCGTTCCTAGCGAAAGCCAGGGACGAGCTGCACCACCTGGGCAGCCCCAGAAGCCTCTTAAGGATGTCATTGTGACAGACCTTAAGGCGGTTCAGAGTGGCTACCTTGAACCGCGACCACAGCGAGTTGCAGTATATATAAAATAGCAGTCACTCTTGAATAACTCCATCTTCACCTCTCTGCTACAGTAGGAAAATTTCCTCTGTAGAGTATTTCCCACGACAAGAAGCTTGGTGGTCTGTAATGTATTCAGCGCCTTGTTTTGTTACCCCCTTAAGGAAAATTTCAGCTTGATTGACTAAAGCGTGTGGCCGTGCGTAGCGAACACACAGACAGACACACACGCACTTCATTGTAATATAGATAGATAAATAGATAGATAGATAAATATATATTATTGGTCACATGAGTGAATAATTCTTGATAATCTTTTATATATTTACCGCGGTATGACATTCAAGGCCATGAAGTCCGTTTTCTCAAGTGCATGTTACTACTTTATTATTTTTTTTACTACCATCATATTTTTCTTGAATTTCACTCCCTCCAAGACGAGAGCGAGAGAGAGAGAGAGAGAGAGAGAGAGAGAGAGAGAGAGAGAGAGAGTTTAAATGATGTATGCGACAGAGGACCTGATCGAAGCAAGGTGGTCTGTATTCACACCTAATTATGCTAATATACTTGTCTACACGCCCATGCTGAACACTACATCATGCTTCACACACAGGCTTGACAAACGTACTCTCTCTCTCTCTCTCTCTCTCTCTCTCTCTCTCTCTCTCTCTCTCTCTCTCTCTCTCTCTCTCTCTCTCTCTCTCTCTCTCTCTCTCATGTTATTGGATAATCTATAATGACCTATTGCTCCTCCACCTCTGCCTTCTCCTCCTGATGTCTTTAATTTCAAGCTTTTTCACAACTTTTCCTTTTTTTACCATCTTCTTTACCCTCTTTCCCTTCCTCTTTTTCCTTTTATTTCTTCATCAATGGGTCCTTTTTCTCTATCCATATACTATACCTGTTTACCTAGTACAGTACAGGCGACTATAAAACAGGCGACTGATAATTAAGTATTCCCGCATTTTAGTGTAAGTTTCGTTCAGAATTAAGAACTGACATCACTGTATTAGTTTTACTCGTATATCATATTGTTTCATATATTATCGTGATTTAAAATTATTGTGATCATTCAAAGCACATATACACAAACACTTCAGGTAACATATTGCTACTACTATAACTATACTACTATTATACTATACGCTACTATACTACTAGGCTACTATGTACTAACTACGCTATACTACTACTATACTATACTATACCTCGCTATTATGTAGTTGCCAGGAGTCGCCAGTTGACATAACATTTTGAAAATTGACAATACTTAACCCCTTGAGGCCCAGAACGTAATTTCCATTGTATTTTGTGCACCATAAGACGATTTTCAGTGACTATAAGCCATATTTTATAGATATGACCTGTTTAGTATCCTTGTCCACTAACTAATTTGCTATATTAAGTTATTTTTCGTCATTTTATGGCTCGACAATAAACGATTTTTTATAGCAAAGGAAAGATCTGGGCGTGAAGGGGTTACGAGTGGTCGACTGTATATCGTACACTTACCTATCTCATCATCATATAGGGTTACCGGCTACTATGTAACTATATGACGCATGAAGACCGAAAAATATATAATTATATAATACAATTTTCATCGTTTTCAGGTGCCCACCAAAGAGAAATTTGTGTTAAAGTAATTAGATGAAAAACCCCGATATATTTTGCTCGTATATCGGAGATGCTTAAATCGGGACGAAAAATGGAATAAGTTCGATGTTACGAGTTTGTTATGATTGAATCTGTTACGTGGGGGGGGAGGAGAGAGAGAGAGAGAGAGAGAGAGAGAGAGAGAGAGAGAGAGAGATGAGAGGAGAGAAGAGAGAGAGAGAGAGAGAGAGAGAGGAGAGAGAGGAGAGGAGAGAGAGAGAGAGAGAGAGAGAGATAATAGAGAGAGTGAGAGAGAAGAAAAAGAGAGAATAGAGAGAAGAAAGAGAAGAAAAAAAGAGAATAGAGAGAAGGGAGGGGAAAAAAGAGAAAAAAAGAGAATAGAGAGAGAAGAAAAAGAGAGAATAGAGAGAGAGAGAAGAAAAAGAGAGAATAGAGAGAGAGAAGAAAAAGAGAGAATAGAGAAGAAAAAGAAGGAAAAGGGAGAGAAGGAAAACAAGAAAAAGAGAGAAAAGAGGGGAAAAAAGAGAGAGAGAGAGAGAGAGGAGAGAGAGAGAGAGAGAGAGAAAGAGAGAGAGAGAGAGAGAGAAGGGGTCAGGGTGAAGACTTCCCTCGTCCGCTAATCTTGCCAAGGTCAACAAGGGGGAGGCGGGCGCTGGATAGGAGGGGAAGTGAGAGAAAGAAAATGTATCACTATGGTATTTATTGTCTTATCCCCTCCTCTCTCTCTCTCTCTCTCTCTCTCTCTCTCTCTCTCTCTCTCTCTCTCTCTCTCTCTCTCTCTCTCTCTCTCTCTCACACACACACACACACACACTCATACCTACACTTCACTTTACAGGGACAAAAAATATCTCCCTAGCTTTTATAGTTGTGTACATCTGTGTGTTTGTGCGTGACGAGGTGAGAGCGGGAGAGAGGATAATAGGAGGAGGAGGAGGAGGGGGGGAGGAGGAGGGGGGGAGGGGGGGAAGAGGAGGGGGGGTACAGTAAGGGAGAGGGGCGTATGAAGGAAGGGAGAATCGAGCATAGGAGAGAAGGAGGGGAGGAAGAGAAGGGTGGTTGAGTAATTGAAAAAGGAGGTAGAGAGGGAAGAAGGGGAACAGAAAGAGAGAGAGAGAGAGAGAGAGAGAGAGAGAGAGAGAGAGAGAGAGAGAGAGAGAGAGAGAGAGAGAGAGAGAGAAGAGGAAAAAAGATGATTGGAGGTAGGGATGGGAAGGGAGGAAAGAGGGAGGGAGGGAAAGTGACCGAAAAATGACCGGAAGTGGCGTTAAGGGTGACTCATACGTTGTCTGAGCACGAAACTACCGCCACTTTCACCCCCCCCCTCCCTCCCTCCCTTCCTCCCTCCCTTCCTCCCTTCCTCTTGCATCCCCTCTTTCTAACTGACCAACTTACCTACACTCCCGCTATGAGAATATTTGGCTAACCTAACCTAACCTAACCTTTGTTCCTAGCTAACCAACATACCTACAGTCCCGCTATGAAAATATTTTGTCTAACCTAACCTAACCTAACCTAACCTAACCTAACCCCTGTTCCTAACTAACCAACTTAACTACACTCCCGGTATGAGAATATTTTGTCTAACCTAACCTAACATAACCTAACCTAACCTAACCCCTGTTCCTAACTAACCAACTTACCTACACTCCAGGTATGAGAATATTTTGTCTAACCTAACCTAACCTCTTGTCCTAACTAATCAACTTAATTGCCCTCTTGGTATGAGAATATGTTGTCTAACCTAACCTAATCTAACCCCTGTTCCTAACTAATCAACTTACCTACACTCCAGGTATGAGAATATTTTGTCTAACCTAACCTAACCTAAACTCTTCGCCAAAATGTATCTATTCTCCAGCAAAAAGAAAAAGTCATTAGTTACCCTCATAGACTCGCTGACGGTGTGTAACCTTCTGTGCTGTGGAGATAAGTTAAGTTACCTATGTTGTATACACTCCCATCCATCATCACACTCACCACACCACCACCATAACAACCTCACTACAACCCTTGCATGATCATCACTACAATATCACCACAACATCACATTCTCCACAATCCATTCCATCATCTCATCTCATGCTTTCTTCACCGCCGCCTCCCGTCTCCCGACATTTAATTAGCCCCTACACGCCCAGATCTTTTCTTTGCTATAAAAAATCGTATGTTGTCGAGCCATAAAATTACGAAAAGTAACTGAATATACCAAATTAGTTAGTGGCCAAGGATACTAAACAGATCATATCTATAAAATACTGCTTATATTCACTAAAAATCGTCTAATGGTACCCAAATTACAATGGAAATTACGTTCTGGGTGTGAAGGGGTTAAGTGATCCGATGTCTGTCTATATAAACATTGTGTACGCACTTTGGCCTTCTGCGAAACTGATGAGAAGGCGTTAGCGAGGTCAAGCTAGGTTAAAGGTCACCACACAAATTGGAAGCATTGTGACAAGATGGTAGAGAGAGAGAGAGAGAGAGAGAGAGAGAGAGAGAGAGAGAGAGAGAGAGAGAGAGAGAGAGAGAGAGAGAGAGAGAGAGAGAGAGAGAGAGAATCACACGTACGAATATTTTTGGCAATCAATTAGTCAGTTTTTTTGTATTTTTCGTATTTTTCCTACATTAACAGCTACAAGAGTTCGAGTCACTAATGATTAAAAAAAAAAACATACAAATTCCTGCTATTTCCTGTATTCTCTAACCCACCACCATCACCACCACCACTTTTTTTCCTATGCGTTCCAACCTTTGCTTTAATAACACCATTCTTTTTTTTTCCTTCGGCACACTCTTAAGGCTGCAAGTATAGGCATTAAAATTAATCACCACCTTCTAGTATCACGTCAGAGTGAGGGAGGGGGGGGAATGAGGACAGCTCACGCCTCACCCCTCACCCCTCACCCCTGCAGCATCTAATATGAAAGAGGATGAACGTCGCTGGTGAGGGCCTGACGCGAACCAAGAGATACCGTCGCTCTCTTTTGGCTTCAGTTACAACCAAGGGTATTAGATCCAATGGTACTTATAGTTGTATACGCGATTCAATCCTTTAGCATATAGACCAGAGAGTGTTTAAGACCTCCTTCCAGTTGCCAGCCTCACTCAACCCCTTCTATCTCCTCCTCTACCTCCTCTCGTGTCCTCCTCCTCCTCCTCCTCCTCCTACTACTACTCCTCCTCCTTCTCCTCCTCCTTCTCCTTCTCCTACTCCTCCTCCTCCTTACCTGTCAATAGAACACCTGTGGAAGCCGAAAGAGATATTTTTTTCCTCCCTTGTTTGTTCGATCTCGTTGAAAAGCGTTTTTGATCAGTCATTGAAGGAGCTCGGCATAAAAAGTGACATTAAGCTGAAGGATTAGTGCGTCTTCAAGCGTGTGTCGAGGAGGTGGTGCGCAAGATCTATAGACTTTTAATAGATAGATAGGTAGTATGTCTATTCATCTTGACGGTGCGTGCAAGGGATGGCGGCGTGTGTGAAGAGGATCTGAGTCGCCTTGCTGCATCCGGATCCCTTCTGAATGCCTTTAATTAGAGTGATTTTTACATTTTTTTATGCGAAGTGTTTGAGTGTTTGTCTTTTGATGCTATTCAGGTGTGTAATAGTGTGCTCTCTCTCTCTCTCTCTCTCTCTCTCTCTCTCTCTCTCTCTCTCTCTCTCTCTCTCTCTCTCTCTCTCTCTCCCCTCTCTCTCTCTCTCTCTCTCTCTCTCTCTCTCCTCTCTCTCTCTCTCTCTCTCTCTCTCTCTCTCTCTCTCTCTCTCTCTCTCTCTCTCTCTCGCTCGCATATACTTTATAGTTAATAATATTGTGGTGTTGATGAGTGACTTTGAGATGTTCTTTTCCTGTCTACCTTATTATCGTTTATTATTGTTTATATTATTACTATTATTCCTCCTCCTCCTCCTCCTCCTCTTCCTCCTCCTCCTCCTCCTCCTCCTCTTCCTCTTATGTCAAC